>JAPZPB010000051.1:0-132662 GCA_037952635.1 Bryoglossum gracile | reverse complement strand
AGTAGTAGGGTTTGGGGGAGTGGTGAAGGAGGAGGGGAGGGGGAGAGAGAGATATAGGGAGCTTTCAAGTCGTAGGAGCGTCGCTCCCACTATTCACTGTTAATAAGGGGAGGTTTTTGGAAAGGGTACGTTAGGGCTACTAGTCTCTTAATCGGCTAGTATAGTCCCTTTAGGGTGTGTCAACGCTCCTGCTCGCTTTCATTTTTACTCCCGCGAATTAAAAATTAGTTTCCACGTTTTGCGTGTGATCAGACCCGCGAAGCTCTCTTAGAGAGCCTAGCCATCCTACATAGTCTTTGACTAATACAGGATGCAAAAAGGCAAATCAATCAATCAATCAATCAACCGAGGTATTTATTATGTCTTGAAATACCGGAAGTAATACGGAAGTAATACTAGTAGAAACACTAGTTATCGCTGCAGAGGTTGATGCGTGAATGGTTAGCAAATTTCTTATTCATGCAGTAGTTTATATAGTGATTGGATTAGTTGCGTGGGGTGGATGAGGTCTTTGATAAAGGATATCGTTGAAAGTTATATACTTTTTTCTCGCGTGATGAAAGGTCACGAAACCAATAGATATCGACTTTATACTAGCACGACTGATCAACTGGTGAGGATATAAAGGGTAATGTGTAAAAAGGAATGGAAAAACTTAAAAAGATAAATTCTTATTCAAAAAGTACTTCCCTTGGCAGAAGTCTCTTGCTGCTCGGACTAGTGGTGTAATGCCATTCAAATATCTCCCATTTTGTCATCAGAAACTCAAAGAAAATTGTATTACTATTATTCTAATTCTTTAGTCAGACAATTTATTGCGGCGGGCGTCTAATGGCGATCAAGATATCTCTTCTTATTCCCTTCCAAATTGCCCAGTAAGCCTCCAAATTGTCTGGAGTTTCAATCAACTCCGCGAACACACCAAGCTTGACAACCTCGGCATCTAATATATCCAAGGTCTTTGTTACAGCTTTGTGCTCTGCCGTCATTTCCAGCCTCGATCCCGAAATAGCTATCTCGGCAGAGAGAACTTTTCCTCGTCTTCCCAAAAACTCTTCAGTCTGAGTCAGGTGTACTTCGGTGCTAGACTCTTGAAACTCGGCGTAAAATCCATCTAGCTCCTTGTCTGACTCTTCCAAAGCTTTGAGTCCCGCTTCTCCAATATCTCGGACATGCGTAAAGGGCGATTTGGAAAGTCGCTTCACCTTTTCCTGCTCCGTTCCTGTCTGTTTTTGGTTCTGTCTCGACTCCAAGATTTTCCCGGCCCAAGTTGCGTCCCCATCTGTTGAATCTTGGTTATCTTGCTCTTCTAATCGTTTCGAGAGCGTCTGGAGATATTGGAGACCATCGTCAATCAAAACTCGCTGGTGGTGGAACAGGCTCCGCAGATTATCATTGGCAGCCTTGAAAACTGCGGGAAAGTGAGACTTTTGAACCAAGGAAGTCAATCCATATCCCTCTGCTACCCCGTACACAGTGTTGTCGGTAACATAGGCTTGCATATCTCTGAATTCCCAGTTCTGTTGCCCGCAGTCTACAAGAATCCTAAGATCCTTTCTGGCCGGGATGAGCTTCCTTCTTAAATCTGATATAATAGACTCTGTTGTGCCCTGCTGCATCTCAGTAATGCTAATAATCGCTTGTAGCTGCGACATCACTTCCATCTGCTCTCTCTCAATTCTCCTCATTTGATTAAGCTCGTCCGCATGGATTTCCTTCCTCCAACCGTACAATTGAACTCTTGCGAATGACTCTGACATCCACTTGTTTTCGACCTCACCAGTAAATTTGTTGCCATCTATTTCTGAGAAGATATCAGATACCCATACTGATTTCGGACCTTGTTCTTTCGTGACTTTTCGGATTGGGAACGGAGTGGTGATTGAGAACTTGAAGTTTGGAGTGCCTCCAAAGTGCCATACTCGAGGATGAAGAATCATAGCCGTATCACCAGATGTTGGATCCATTTCTTCTAAGTCTTCGGTATGCAGTTCTGCGATCCTCGTCCTTGCACAATCGATTATGACTAATGCTTCTACTTGAAGATGTTGGAGAGACGCAATTTGGGCTTGCAAGTCCGCGGATGTCCTACGGGCTTCGTCGAGTTTGGTTCCAAGAGAGTCGCAGTGCATTTTACATGCTCTCGACAGTCTTCCGTGATGCGCAACTAATCGTCTTGGCTTCCGACTGCCACTGTGGCTCCAAGTCGTCATTTTGTCCATGAGGCAGCATTTCAGCAGTTGAAGCAAGGACGTGCAACTGTCAAGCTTATCAACATTTGGGAATATAAATGACCTTCTGCCCTCGGTGTTCCAAAACCCATCTTTGTACGCCATAATATTGCCCACACCAAAGAGTAGTACATAGATATTTTGTTGCTGGCCAGAGTTCTCCAAGAATTGCACCCATTGGTTCCAGTACACATCTTCAAAACCTCGGTAATTTTGCGTGTCGCTGTGTAAAAAGCACACATCTGTAATGACACCGTTCTCTATGAGCTCTTCTAAACCTTTTTGGGCGCATCGCATCTAGAATGATTATTAGTCTCATGGGAACCAGGATTTTGGTCATGATATTGGTACCTACCTGCTGGGATGTCAGATCTGGAGTGATGATAAAGTTTGCAAAGGAGCCACATTCTGTTCCCTTGTTTTTTTGATCACCATCCTGTTCGTTTTGGCAAAATTCGTGTTGCACCGGAGTTTGATCCTGGGACGGAAGAGCAAGTTTGACGTGGTGTATTTCAACGCCATTTGGCTTTACCCTTATATCCAGAGATTTCACTTGTATCTCAGCCGAAGCATGGCCTGCTACTTGTTGTATTGAATTTATCAAGACTCTCGTCGCGCTTTCACTGTGGCTGAGGAATAGTATATTCGGATCCCGTTCGGACTTCTCATCGTTCGGCGGATCTTGATCTACATCACGACAAAATTCCCTCTCGACGTCTGAATCGAATGACATGACGCTTCAGTTCGTTGCTGACAGATTTCCAGTAGATGATTCCCTCATGAGGTTTACCCTACTGTAATGATCACAATCACCTGTTTTGTTTTCCAAGGGTGGCGTTACAGTAGCGATATCCGAAAATTAAGACATTTCTTCAAAGTTTGTAGCCACTGTGACGCTGCAAGGCGCTTTCCGAATATACAGCCTTATTCCCATCTGCTTGTAAGATCAACGTCTCGTGGCATTGCATCCCGCTTTACTATAAATGGTGTCGTCATGGTATGATCGCTCAGCTCTAGTTCAGCTGGGAACGCCTCTCGCTAATTGCGACCAAATAAGGAATACTGAGATAATGGCTGAATTTGTGTAACTACAGATTTTGCTTTTGGCATCAATCGAGACTCTTGTCTCATATGACACCCGATAATCACGCAGCGGCTGAGTAGGGGTAGCCTCAGTGGACAAGGCTGCTACTCTAAAGGCTTCAGCCTCCAAGAGGCTGCATGAGTTCTTGAACATAATCATTTCGACTTTCACATTACAAATTGCGCGACTAAATTACAATATTTCTATCATCGTTGTATGATGACGGGGCAGCCATGTATTGTTCTTTTCATTGGCCTGACCCAAAACGGAAAATCATCACTTATTCAGTCAATTCTCAATTACGCTGGAGATCACGAGCAAGCGAATAAAATCAAAATCGGTACCGACAATCTGTCTACGACAAAGGAGGTGGCAGAATATACGGTTGAAGTCCCTCGAAAGAAGCATTTTCTGCGGTATAAAGACGGAGGGAAAATTCTTGACGAGATTGGAGAAGACCTCGACCACGATGAGGTCGAAGAGGGAGAAGCGATCTTGGATGGATCTGTATCACTCAGGCTCCTGGACAGTCCTGGGCTCAGTGATTCCGGCCAATCAGTCCCACCAGATGCATCAAACATTCAAGCTCCACCCCGACGAATGGAGGACGAAAAGCATAAACTAAAAGTCTTGCAAGCGTTATCAAAAGTGGAAAGGATAAATTCTGTTTGTTTTGTTGTTAAGAAACACCAACCTTTTGGATTCGATTTCAAAAGACACATTCAAGACTATATTGAGATCTTCAGGGCCTCCTCGTTGCTGGGAGTGGTTAACTTCCACGTCCTCCACACTCAGGTCGATGTTTTGACCAGATACTTGACCGTTCCGAAGGCAGAAAGCGATGACCCCGACAACGAGTCGGAGCGGTGGGATTCTGATGAGGAACCGGGAGCGTCCGATGAGATGAAGGATGAGATTCTCTGGTCTCGGCAGCGAAGTCTCACGTTTTCTCATTGCTTCAAGATCAATGTAACCGATCATTGGATGGATAACACTCCAGCGAAAAAGAACCCTATCGCCCAATACTTTTCCAAATCAGCTATTGCTCATTTAGTGGAATCTCTGCAGCGCGACTCAAGTTCGAAATGCACCAATCTTCGTTGTCCAAAATCACAACGTCACAAGATCCATGACAAAGATCTTCGTCGAAGTTATGAGTCTCTCATGTTTGGACTAGAGAGCGAGAAAAAACGGTTGAATTCCGAAATCAAAGACTGGAAGCGCGACCTACTTCCACTGGTTGCTAGACGGGACGGGTACAAGACAGAGACCGAGGGGTTAGATTCCAAGATCGAGCCTTTGGACACCGAAACTTTGGTGGAAGTAGGAGCAGATAGGGATCGTTACAAAGAGTCGGTTTTCTTTAATCCTGCTCCGACTTTGCGATTCAGGATCGAGGCCAGTGCCAAGATTCAGAAGATTGAAAAGACGCCAGAGTCGCCTGCCCATGGATGGTGGGATCTTCAAAGCTCTACAGATGACCAGTACTACACAGATTACGAATCAAACATTGGGCACAATGCCAGAGCTTCTGTGGTACTCTATGGCTACAAGAAGGATGTCATGGCTGCTGATATTGCGAAGTACAAAAAGCAGCGGGACGGATTTAAAGAAGATCTCCAAAAGGTGTCAGACAGAATCACGCCCATAGAGACCGAGATCAGCACGGCGGAGGCTAGAATCAATGTTATACAAAAAGAATTCGCCGAGTACCGCATGGAAGAGTCTCTGCTTGACGGAGAGAGCTTCTCGCTTCAGACCTTCAACAAATTCAGTTCGCTTTTTCTGGGCGGGGGCGTGTACAGCATTTCGCTGGCATATGGTCTGAAGACCATGGTGTTGAAAGACAAGCTCCCTAAGCATTTCCTGGACAAACACCAGGTTTTGAATGAACTATGGGCCGAGAAGAGAAAACAGGACAAGCTGCTGGCAGCAGACAAAATAGTGCTGGAAGCTCTGGCAGAACATCACTCCAAGAAGACTGGACTTCAAAGCAGTCTTGAGCAGTTGATGAGCCGAACGGAAGTGCTGTGGAAGGCAGTGGAGGAGCGCTTCGAAGCGAATACTCCTTTTGAGCCTATACTTCCCTTGAATGGCAATTCCAATGATATCTCTCTCCAAGCGGCGCCTTACCTTCTTGAAACTGCCGATAAGCTCAAAATTCAAGGGGATGAGTGTAAGGCTCTTGTAGATGGCATTATGTTGAATTCCTACAGCACTCTTACATCCAGAATGGAAAGAGCCGCGGATGCGATCGAAAGCATAAAACCCCTGACTAAAAAGTCACTCGACCTGAACGACGAGTACAGGAAGTCGGCTCAGAGACACGAGATTAATGCTACCGCCATCATGAAGGCGCTCGAGAGCTTAAATGCCTCGGAGATCTCGATAGGGGCGTTCACGGTTTTGTTCAAGGGGATAGAATTGAAGATGGTCAATCCGTACATGTTATTGTATGAGGGTATTGCCGAGAGTTTATATCAAGTTGCGGAATATTGACAGGAAATGGAAAGTTAAATTGTTGAAATGAAGGAACATCTGAACATGCCTCACGCAGTTTTCATTTCCAGCAGATAGCACCTTACTTCGCCACATTCCACTCCACCCCAATTAACTCCGCAGCCAGATCGGGGCATCTCTCCTTCAGTACATCCATAAGATCTTGTTGATTAACCTGACTGGGGACCTTTTTGTATCTCCTCTGAGCAGCATCGTCGAAACCTGTATCCAATGGAACCTTGTCCTCCTTGAGACGTTTCAGCAAGCTCTCGGCTTCCGTCATCAGCTTCGTAAGCAATTTGATTCGTTTGCTCTCCGGGGTGTCGATGTCAGGGTCGTTCGCTTCGACTATCTCAAGATCCTTTCGAAGCCCTTCGAGATCAATTCGTTTCCTGGCAAGCATCTCTTCTAGGTCCCCAATCTGTTTTGCGTAGAAATATTTGTTGTATGTGTACGTTCGCGCTGTCAAATTTGGTATTTTCCCCCAGTTCGCTTCATATTCTCCTGTCCATTTTCTGGATATTGGACCAGTTGGTGCAGATATCCAGCGTGAAGCGGCATCGTTACTCTTGGCTTCGACGAAAAAGATTGGTACAATGTTCTCGGCGATGACTCGGGTACCTTTGAACCGTCTGGCGGTGCCAGCCTTCCAGATCCTGTTCGCCATAGAGGTATCATCATGAGTGGTATAATCAGGCTTCAGTGGATATTCCGTCTCATTGTTCAATCGTTCGAATTCTCTCGTCCAGCTTTCTACGTCCTTGGTAGCTTGTGCTACACTCTTCGCAATACTCGTGCGTGCTTTCACCATCTTCTCGCCTCTGTTCTCTAGAAGCTGTTGAAGAGCAACTTGTTCGATGTTCCAGTGATCCTTGGCGCCAAAAAGTAGATTCGCAAGGGAGGCGTCAACTGCCTGCATATCTGCGGACTTGATCAAGTTCATCTGCCCAGTCGGCATATTACCCTTATTGGAAAGAAATGTGAGAATCTCCACGAACGAGTTCTGCGCGACCATGAGCTCGAAAGGCTTTCGTCTATCGGGCTTGCTATCAATGAAGAAATGCGTCGGGCTTTTGTGGAATTTTTTCATGAATGCTTTCTTTCTTTCCTCCATCGTAATCTCTTTGGAGGTCTTCGGTCTGGACAGTCCCACGGTAGCGGCACTGGCAGCAGCACTGGCGGCACTTGAGAGGGCTCCAGCAATTCGGCTTGTTCTGCTTTCCCTAACTCTTCCTCCATCTTCCCTTGAGAGTCTCTCGTGTTTCTGTTGCCATGTGGTGACACTGAAGTTGGTGTTTATAATGGCGAGAGCCCCAGGAGCCATCAAGTTAGGCATGCACTGATTATAATACTCGTATACGTCCTGAAATCCACTCGAAAATGCATTGTTGACATTGCAAATGAACGCCACAGCTGTGATAAAAGGCTCTTTGACAATAGCTCTGAGCACGTTCTGGATGTGGTTTGCGTCTCTCCCAGCGCTGTCGTCAAGTCCAGGAGTGTCGATGATTCTCAAACGTACTGGCGGTTCATTTGACTCCACGGCAACAACTTCATATCTTCTTTTCCCCCATATAGTGCTAAACATTTCTTCCTCGTCATCTGGAATTGAGATGTCTTTTCCGCTGGAAGGGTCCACAAGCTTGTAGGTCGTGAGTGGTATCAACATCTCTTTGACTTCACAGCTCGTGGTGCAGCTTTCAGTGCCGTTGCCTTCTCCAGCCGCAGTAGGTCGATCTCCCCTCGAAAGGGTCCTGGCCATGTTGATGAATGTACTTTTGCCATTTTGAGTAGGCCCGATGACAACCACTGTGACTGTTTTGGTCTCACTCATCGTTGTAATATGTGTTCCAGGAGCAGTGGTTTTAAGATGAACTTGGGACTTGCAATCAATTACAGGTGAAGGTTAATAAAAATTGGGAAAAGTCGCACGCCTTTTGGCCACACCACAATATCTGTGAGCCACCCCACATTGTCAGGCGGGGTTGTGAGGAGGTTTTGCTTTTTTCTACAGCCTTGAGAGGCTGAAATTTTGAATATTGAGGCGTAAGCTACAGTATGATACGAACTTACGAGTTACGATGATCCCTCAGCTCAGAGTCAGCTCAGCACCATCCCGTCCCAGGAACCAATGGCATCTGAGCTATATTCTTCGGAACGCCACTAGTAGTGAACACTCTGTCTTACTGATACTCTGCCTACCAAGGAAATCTCAAGATGCCTCCACACTTTACTGTATGGCCAGGCTTTTCATGGGCGGTTACAGGCAACACTCACCACCTTGAGTCTAGATTTCGCTCTCCCACCCAAAGTGTTCCAAGCAACATTTGTGTAACCACACTTACAGTATGATCAGGCAATTTATCATCACCTTGTCTGTGGACCACCACAGGTGACAGTACCCAGAATTTCTTGTTCTACTCCTCAACAAAAGGGACGGCGTACGTGAAACCTCACTCTCATCTGTTGCATCAACTCTACTCAAAACCATGTCCGAACACAGAGAAACCGAAAATGGCGAAAGCCCCCCTCAATACACACCCATGAGCGACAAAGCACACGCCTTGAATGTCCTCATTGTTGGAGAGTCTCAGCAAGGCAAAAGCACTCTGATCAAACAACTCAACAGGTATGCTGGTCAGCCAGACATCGATATCGGTATCGGATACAGCAACCTGGCCTGTACTAAAGTCGTGGGACAATACAACATTCCAGCAACTCTCACCCGTCACCATTTGATCAATCCAGACGGCAGCGCAATTGGAACACTTTCATATTCCGAACTTTGCGACCTGGATCAAACTGAAGCTCTCGTTGTTCCACTTCCTCAGGAGCAACCAGGCGAAACTTTCAATTTCAGTTTCATTGATACCCCAGGTTTGGATGATTCGGATGGCGAAGATATTGAAATTATGGCTGCCATTATTGGTCGTCTCGGGGAACTCTCCCACATCAATGCCGTGGTGTATGTTCGCAATATCAGCAAACCTTTCAGCAGGAGCTTCAAGCAATTTTTCAACTACATCCAGCGATCACTACCTTCGCTTAGCGCAGGACTCATTATTGTCCATACTTCATTCTCTGTTCAGAAAGTTGCCGAGTTTCTTGATGATTCGAAGAACTTAGCGGCTTTGCGGCAGGATGCATTCAAGGCAGCCACGAATCTCGAGCTCGTCCATTTCTTCATGGATAATGAGCCGTCGAAATACTCCCCTTTCGCCATTCTGGAGTCTATGAATAGCTGCTACAAGCTTCTCAACCACCTCAGTTCCCAAAGCCCTCTAGCAGTGAGTGGTCTTAAACTTTTGAAAACTGTCAACATGGAACACTTCGACCTCAACGTCATTAATGCCCTCACTGAGCTCAAACAAAAACTTCAACAGCTGTGGACAGAGAAGAAGGCTGTGAAGTCCTCAAAAGACCAGAAGATCTATCAAACCCAACTTGAAATTGCCAAGTGGACAAAACGACTTGCGAAATATCGGGACCGAGTCTCTCTCATTGAATCGGGTCCAAACATTGTATTGGGCTCGAGATCTGTGGCAGAAGACTACAGTTGGGTCATAAACCTCCTCATTCAACAAACGGTAAACGTTGGCTCGAAAAGGGTAGACTACGATGCCGAATGCGTGATTGCATACGTCACCAAGACCACAAATGGTGGAAGTCGTTGGCTGGATGAAAAGCTTCAAGGTTCGAGTTGGAGTGGCGTTATTACTGCGAGCGCTTTCCGTGATCTCGGTGGCACAGTTACGTTCTATGCAAAGAGCAAAGACAAAAACTGGAGTGAGCTCAAAGAACTCAGGGAAAGGTGCACTGACTATGAAGAGCAAATACTCTTCCTTGAACAGAGTTTGGCTGGCAGTACGGGAGATGATCCTCAGCTTCAAGCGATTGGCGATAATGTTGAGAAGGTTGGGAGCTTGATCGAGACTCTTAAGATGGAGAAGTTTGATATTGGGTTGTATAAGGATTTGCGGAGATTCTATGCGAGTCGGAGCCGGCCTTCTTTGAACGAGATGAAGGAATTTATTCAAGTGTATGACGGCAGTGTGGCAACGCTGATGAAATGATCTACATGACATGGAGGATGTGTTTAGTCTTCGTCGATAATGAAACTGCTATGAAGAAAGTCAATACTAGTTTTTGTGATTGGATTGGATCTGCTTTTGGTTCATAAGGTCTATAGATATGTTGATGCGGCTGTAACCGGGCTATTTGGAAGGAGATGATTGGTTTCATATAATAGTTGCAACTTAAACGGATGCCTCTGACTTTATTCTGTGAAAACTTTGAATAGTAAGCTCCATACTGAGAAATGATACTTATTGGATTCAGGAGTGATAGGGGTTGCACGTGATATACGTCTCCGTGAAAAATTAGGACCTAAAGGAACTGGTACAAAAGTGGGGAGAGAACATTTCATCTCTTCATCAAATCATAATTGATACATTTCAAGTGATACGACAAGGGCGGTATTGACCCATCCGAGTGATTCCTGATCACGTGTCATACACCATTACCAATGGATTTTAGCTTCGGCGTGGCAAGATGGTTCAATTGCACCGATATACTCCCCTTCTAGCCCCAAATACTAAGAATTATAATTAATAGGACTCAATTATTCTAGGGGCTGGTAATTGGCATTTTCCATGAGTCGCTGCATCGATGCCAAGTGTAGGTAACGACGCTACCTCACTCACCCCTTCCGCCCCGGTAGGGTGTGATATTGATGAAATATTTGTGAGATGACAATGTTGGGAAGTTGCAGGAAGATGAGAAAATGGGATTGGGACGGGGAGGTGAAAGTGAAGAGGTATGGAATGGACTTGAAAGGTTTTGAGGTGCTTAGTATTTGGGAATGTTTGAAGAAAGAGCAGAACGATACAGCATGCGAGAGATAGCGAGAACACGTAAGACTTGGAGCAGTGGCGGATATAGAGAATAGAAAGGTTATTGGGAAAGCATGACGTACCAAGCAGATAGACTAGGAGAGACATTGAAAGGACTATGTGCCACTAAGCCTGCATACTGAAGTAGCTAGTACTTTCCTTACTTAAGGACGAGGACTAAATGAGCGTTGGATTTAAGACATGCCGGAGTGAATTTTGATTCCATACAAATGATAAGTGAGTGCCCCTGTTGGACAAAATATGTGTATACAGTAATATTAAACTCGGTAGTATCGTCGTTCTGCGCAGTCATTTCTCATATACCCCTCCAGCATGGCTTCAGAAGCAGCATGAATGCTTGAACGGGAACTCTTTGTCTCCCAATACCCATGGCCTAGCCAATGGTCTGAACCCAGCTGTCACCATATCTTCTCCGTTTCGCAAGGTCGATATTATATTCCCCTTCTCGTCTTTCCATCAACACCAATAATACCCAAAACACCGCCTCCTCTGTCCCTTCCTCGCGCTATTTCTTCTTATCCCATCCTCCCCTTCCCTCTCCCCCTCCGCCGGACTGACTTCCCTCCTACTCAATATTTCATTATCGCCCCTCCCCGCCGCGCTCTTATCGAAACCATACACACTTGGCCACAACGTCAGCCCTTCCTCCCTCTTCCTCTCTTTGGGCGGAGGACACGAAAAGCCTATCTGACTTGTACTCATTGGAGTTGCTGGACTGATCAGACTTTCTTTACTGTCCATGTTCGTCTTTTCGGTTGGTGTTTGTGTGGGATCCGGGGAGGAGTCGAGTGGGGAGACGGGCGAGTATTTCGAGTCGATTCGCGGTGTGAGGGCTAGATTCGAGGTCCGGAGTGAGGAGGCCTTGGGCTTGTAGGCTAGGGTTTGCGAGGGCGGGGTATGTATTCCCTTAGGATGCCCCAAGTTCAGAATGGCAGATTGCGGCCGACTATGTGTAGGTGTAAACGGTGGTTGTGGAATTGCAATGGCAGTAGTAATAATCTCAGTTTCCGAATCAGATTCAAGCTCGAAATCATCATCGTCTGAAGGTAACTGGAAGGATGGTTTTAATAATGAAGAAGAGCGTTTTGGGAGAACGACCGGGAGAGACAGGCGTTTTTGCATTGGTGGGGAGGGAGTTCGTGGTTTGAGGGAGAGACGCTTGGGGTTTTGTGGGTTGAGAAGGATAGGTGATTGGAGTTCTACTCGTGGGGATGCGGGAGAGGTGGTATCGAATAACTTCTCGGAATCGAACGGTCTGCTGAGTGTTGCTGCCATTTTGGCCTTGGGGGAGTCTTTCTCAGCGACTGGTTTAGGATTGGATTCGATATCCATGACGTACTATACAACAGATGCCCAGGCAGTAATTTTGGTTGATAAAGAAGTGTTGCTTACAGTAAGTAAATTCCGGGGAATTATTTGCCGGGTTAAGGAATGTAGGTGTCGTCGAAACGGAGCTGTATTCCAGTCGCGTAGCAGAGAAAAGAACAAGAAAGAAGAGAAGTAAACAATCCCGTGCGGATGCACAACCTCAATGAAGTTATGTATTTCATATTGAAAGTGCAAACTAACACCCAGTGGAGATGAATATAAAACCACACACCTCGTTCCAGACTAGAAGCGGAAAATGAACTTCGATTCGGGCTCTAAGCAGGCAAAGCTTCCCATGATGAGCAATATATATGCTGGTCTGATTGCGAGATGCAAGACACCCGAAATCAGCTACAGAAAGTTGGTTGGTGGAGGTGGAGATTGAAGAGGGGTGGTGGTTGGGTGGGAGTGAGACATTTAGAGAACTTGTGCTTTTTGCCGAGAGATGAGGTCTTTTGTTCGAGCCACTCCCTAGGAATTTTCTTGTCTTGCTCTTCCACTATAACGAGACCCTCAATCAAATAAAATCAGCTCAGCTCAATATTCACACCCATCCATCGCCTCCTATCTCCAAGCCACACATAGTTAGCCACGTGATTAAATTCAAGTCAACGACCTGTGTACAGTACTCAACCCCCCCTCTTTCCCTCCTTCTAACGCGATCCAAACCCCTAAATCCTATCCCGTAAAGCCTCGCCCGTCACTCTACAACTGTAAAGACCTCATCCTCAGGCGCCACGACTCCCTTGACATCTCCATCAGGCGCCTGATCTTCAGCCACTGAGAGATTTTCAACTCTCGCCATACTATTGTCCTGCAGCTCTTGACCAACGCCTGCACTGATTGTAAAAACCTCCATCCGAGAATCTCTGATAGTAACCTCCCAGTTCCTACCAAGCCCATGCTGTCCCCTCAAACCACCGTCCATCACCGCTCGCGAGCGACGCTAGTTGCTTCCCAGGATCGATATTGAGACCAGCACTTTTGCCGCTCGGCTCTCCAATATGATAAAGGCGGTTGAGGTTTCAGAGTCTTCCCTTGCCGCAAATGCCGCAAGCGATGCTGTATCGTCTGCCGCTTTCAGCAGATCAGTGAGTGATACGCCATTTTTCGTGTACTACAGGAAGCGGAAGTTGAGCTGGAGTTGGAAAAGCAGACGCGGATTGTCTCTTTTTATCTGTCCTTTCGACTCTGCTTCTCTAGTAGTGGCACTGAAATCTATGGGGCCAGGGAAATAGGCTCCGATGACTGCTGCTGAAGCTGTGCCGGCTGTGTTGCCAGTGAGTAGCACGACGTATCCAGAAAAATGGCGCGAGAGAGCTTGAAGTAGCTGAGCGATTGGCGTCTCTTGTGTATCTGGATGGGATTGCGCCTTCTCTATGACAATTTGCCGAGCACTAACTTGGTGGTGCCGGTGTTCAGTCTGAGATTGGGGCGGGAACAGCAAAACAGCTCCTATATTGTTAGCTAGTGAAGGGTCGAGTGCTTGAGACGATGTTGCGTCAGAGGTGGATACCAACGGTTGGAACAAGACCGCCCATAGCTAATGAAATCTGAGCTGGGGATTACGCTTGTAGAAATTGTTAACACCCCCTCTTTTAAGCCATCAAAGTAAAGACAGACTTACCATTAGGTCCGTTGCTTTGAGGAGTTGCTCAGATGCGATTAGCTGCTCGCTCTCATATAAACTGTCGACCAAGTTCTCAATCAATTCTGTGTCTGGGGAACAGGCGTCCTTGACATCGGCAACATTGAAATATGACTCCCCTGAGCCCCAGAACTCCTTGCCCATTTTCAATCGCGGTAACAAACCCACCAGGGTCGACAACTCTTTCTGCCCAACTTTTCTTCTTGTCACGGCGGGTCCCTCAGCGAACAACCTCCTTGCCACAACCTCAAGTTGCTCTGGCGACGGACATCCATAACATCTATAACATCACTCGAACCATTACCTATCTCTTTCTCGACTGTCCTATAGGCTGAGGCGAAGTGCATTCGACACCAATGCTTCTAAAAAGCCGGACAAACCCCGCCCTGCGGAAAATGGCGTACCGTTACGCCAGAAACACTCCAGTTCTTGCATGCCTAGGAAGTAGTCACATTAAACGAGCCTAATCAGGACAGCGGGTTTGAAGGCGGCGAAATCGAGCTCACCTTTTGAGAGATCACGAGGAAATGGATGGTAGGCCGCAGGCGTAGAAAAGGAAACTTCTCCCAAGAAGATGGACCTCAGGAGTGGAGAGTGCGGCTTCTGAATCGATGCCTCTGATGTATTTTCTGAAGCTTCCTTCTTTCCAATCTGAAGAAAAGAATCGATCATAAGTATCTGCTTAATAAAAGGTAGGTAGGATTTCGGAACTTACGTTTTCATGGGCTTGCGATACAGAACTTGTCAAAAGTCGCCTGCAGCCGTTCGTTCTCTCTCCATCCTTGTAGCTATAACGAGAGTACTTTCCCGAGATCTTCAGGAACAGGTGCTGTTATAAGTTAAATTCCGTTGTACATCCTGTCGATACTATATATGTCTTCGTCGAGATATTTCTTTATGTTTCGGTTCTATGGTCCGAGAATCGCTTATCTAACGCCACGAGCACGATTTGGAATAGAGTTCAAGAAGGTAACCAATAAATGATGGGCTTTTAAGTGAATTCTGTGTGATGCATAAGGCAAGGAGGAATACTGTGTTATATAGGTAGATATACTACGCCATTCGCTTAGAAATTTGCGCTAGTCCTCGATATTAGCCAACATATTAGTTTGAACGTAAACTTGCAGATCTTACCGAATCTCCACGTGGACAAGTGAAGACATTGAATTTTTTTTACAATTATTAGATTAAGTTGTATTATCTTCTCGGTATCTATTCCGCCACTCTCTCATCCCGCTATCTCAGCAACTCTCCACATGGCCATCGCAAAAGTCTTACAATTGTTCTAAGAAAGTCCAATAACGGGGATCCACCTGTAGGCCAAATCGACCATGACATACTTATCCCCAATTGTTGAGATATTTTTAAAGGTCAGCCTTGAATTACTTGAATACTCCGGGGCGATTTCGCGCAAAATTAGGTGACGGGGGGGGAATCTGGATGGAATTTCTTGGGAAGACCTGAATATTCAAGGTCATCTTGACATCTAAAAATGGTTGGAGGCTCAGGAGAAACTGTAACATTTGATGAAGTTTAGCAGCTCGTGCAAAGTTGAAAATTCAATTTGAAATGCAAGAGCTCCTTGAAACTTGAAAGTCGTGAGTAGCCCACAAATTTTTCAAAGTCGAAACAGCTTAACGAGCTGAAAGAGCTTCAATATTTCAAACCACTTGAGTATCTTTTGGTGTTGAGTATCCCAAACGTGCTGGATTCGGGTTCGATTTGTCGATCTTGGATCGGACGTGAAGTAGCCCAAACAGCCAGTCTCATAAGCACAAGACAACGCCCGCTCTTCACTAAATACATGATGCCCAAGTTGTGATTGGACCAAATCACAATCCAAAGTCCTCCTTGATTAAATCTGCGCCCTTCTCGGCAACCGCATAAACGGTACTGACAATATTCCCGCTTACATGCAACGGGATCACGGAAGCATCCACGACACGCAGACCCTTTGTCCCGTAGACTCTCAACCGATCATCACATGCACCTGCTCCCTCTTTCCCCATACTGCAAGAGCCGATCGGATGATACTCAGTTGCAGTATGATTCCTGATATACTCGAATCTCTCCTCTTTGTCTTCCAAATTCACACTTTCATCAGGATAATATCTCCTCTTAATCTTCTCCTTAAACGGGCTGGTAGCAGCCACCTTCATACACAACTCCAGCCCCTTAGAAATAACCTCGAGATCCGCTTCATGAGCTTGATAAGCTGGATCGATAGCTGGGTTATCCTGCGGGTTATTGCTGGTGATGTGGACTGATCCCGCTGAGACTGGACGAGCGACACAAGCACCCATCAGGAAACCCTGTTTTCCTTTCATACTCGGGTCACCAGCCAGGAATTTAACTTGATCCTCAGCCGCCGCCATGTTAAGCGCTGCGGGCAAGACGACGATTTGAAGGCTGCCATCATTGGGGCTTGCCAGGCCCTTAGCTATGAGCTCTGAACCCCCAGGTAGAAGGCCTCCTGGTTTCTCCATAATCAACTTTTGTACGGCCTTGATCTCTGCTTCTGTAGCAAGGTCGGCGAATGCAGCGAAGCCGGTCGCAGAACCGCCGCTTGAAAAGGGCCCAGTTCTATGGGTCATGTATTCAACCATCGCGCTCTGAGCTGTAGCTGGGTCTTGCAACATATCGAGGGATTTCTCGCCATCTATGAGCTCGTATCCTACACCGGTGGCTGGGTGGTCTTGGAAGTTCTCACCAACTCGTACATTCTTGACCATGCATTCGATGCCGGCTTTGGCGAGGATGTCTGGATTGCCGATTCCGGACAGCTCGAGGATTTGCGGTGTTTTGAAAGCTCCTGCACTCATTATGACTTCTTTCTTCACCTTTACTGTGTAGGAACCTCCAGCGTGGGTGAAGTTGACTCCAGTGATTGATCCATCTTTGGCAACGGTGAGCTTGGAGACAGGTGCGTCGACCAAGACGTGGAGATTCGGTCGGGAGGCGTTCGGGAGCAAATAGCCCGTTGTGGCATAGCTTCGGGTTCCATTTCCTGGACCAGAACTGCGATCAATCGTACTCAGCGAGTGAAAGGTGCCAATATGGTCACCACTCCAACCATCCTTGGGACTACCACCTCTTTGTGCCACTGCAGTGCTTGCAGCAATCCATTCTCGTTCTTGAGGCAGCCTCCAGGTGCTAAAGCTTGTGTGGATTGGCCCTCCATAGCCATGGAAGCTTGCATCAAAGGTAGTCTCGAGAGGGATGTTGTTTTTGGCAGAATAGCCAGAGGGGTCATCGAAGTGCTCGTGCTTCTTGAAGTATGGTAGCATGTCCTTAAAGCCCCAGCCTTTGTTGCCCAGGGTTGCCCAATCATCGTAGTCGGATGTCTGCCCTCGGTTGTACATCTGGAAATTGATGGCACTAGAGCCACCAAGCCCTCTACCGCGAGGCTGTTCCATTGCTTTGCCATTCAAGCCTTTCTACGGAACAGTTAGTGAGCGGGCTCAACCAGACAGGCAATCGTAATCTCACCTGTGGAACACATTTGTACTTGTAGTCGTATTCTGCATTGCCAATGGCCTGGACATAAAGCGCAGGCGTCATTATCATCGGATCATTAAGGTGGGCAGGCCCTGCTTCCAAAACACCAACTTGGACATTTGGATTTTCCGTAAGGCGAGCAGCAACGACAAGACCGGCGGTACCTCCACCCACGACGATGAAATCGTACCCGTGCTTGACAAAGTCCTCCACAGAAGAGAGACATGCTAGCTGTGATTCTGCCATTTTCACAATTGGTCGTTCTTCGGAATATATTAATAAGTTGCTATTGAAATGAAGAGGGGAGTGATAGCGGCAGGTCGGATCGATTGCTAGCTATCCCAGAAGTTGGGGCTGCTTCGATTTAAGAAAGGAACCAAGCGGGGTAGGTAGCGACTTGCAAGATGGTGAATGTTTCGCAACGTGATCCCCTCGCAACGAGGGTGCATCCACCGGACAGGACAGGACACATTTTGTGGGATCAAGGAGTGAGAGCTATCTGAGCCGATGGAGCTGACTGTGTCCTTGTTGGTGCTGAGGCTGAAGTTTGGCGGCCGCCGAAGGCACCAATAGCATGTGAATCAGGCGAGACTTCGAGTCTGCGGGGTAAAGGCGTGCATATTAGCGGTGGTCACCCACTAGATTGTGCTCTAGCAGCCAGTAATATTCGTATGGATCGTAAGCTCAAGTAATTGATTGAGGGCAATAGCCGCGGAGGTTTCCGTTTCTGGTCTCCAGAGGATTCATGTGCAAGTGTGGGTTGACCCCGATTGAGTCTTTTGAGTTGGTTGCCTGAAGTGAGACTTGGAGCCAATTCAGCCGTCGTCGATGTCAAACGTCTTGATAGATCTAGATTCATGCCAGACAATATTGGCGCATTGAAAAGGTTGAACGGCGAGAAGGTTTGACACCAGCTTGGCATTGACTCATGGCTGAAAAAGTTCGCCCGGCAAGAAGACTTTCTTGTAGCATCCGAAGCTGCAAAGAGAGGCAATAATTTGCAGTAGGCCACGGTGATGATGATTAAGAAAGAATGTTCTAAGATCGTGATCGCGCTATAACCCAAGCCTAGAAGCACTAGAACTAGCTTTTTGAACATAACGCTCGCAACTGTTCCAATGTCCAGACTCCAGAAAATACACGTAACGACAAAGAGCAAGTGTTCTACGCCAATTGCAAAAAGGCAGGTAGAGAAAAAAGGCCAACTTGGGGATTTCAGGGGCGTATTCAAAAGAACCAAGTTGAGCACAGAACGATCAAGTCTGACTATGTCATTTGAGACTCATTAAATTCGGGACATTTGGGTTCTTCACACCAGAGCCAGAGTTTGATCCTCCTGGATCTTCCCAACGACTCCTAATGCGGCTTCTCCATCAACGACTGCCGGGCCTCTTGCGAATATCTAAAAGAGTCAGCAACTGAAACTGTGCGGCCAATGGCGGTATCTTACCTGCCCAGCAGAGACTTCATCGGTTGTCTTGTGATCCTTGGTATCCTTGAAGAATACTTCGACGCTGGTGACTGGAGCACCGAAGTGTGAAGTTTCTGAGCCCTCCTCAACCCGATAGTCATAGATACCAGTCTGGGTTACAGCTCCAGCTACCTTGGCCGCTGTGAGGGCGTAGATAATGCGAGATCCTGTGTAGATTCTCAAATCCGACAACACGTTTGCGCTCAGAGGGGCAGCGTCAACCGCAGCTCGAGAAACATAGATAAGACGCAATTTCCCTGGTGTCGTTCCGATGTTAGGGCGAAAATGGTCGTACATTCGCGAGAAGAATGAAGCAACCGGCATGACACCGTTTGATACCAGAGATCGTGTATGGAACCAGTGGACGATACCATAGATTTGAGAGGTCATCTTACCCGCGGTATCGGCATGTAGCTTAGCCAGAGTACCGGAAGATGCCACAATGATGGTAGGGGAGACCCCCTGAGTTGCGAGGACCAAGTCGGGACTCTTGCCAGCTACAGAGGTCAATGCTACGGAAGCATTGGAATACAGAGCTGAGAGAGTTAAGACTAGAGTATAAACGGATGACAACGAATCAACGGGAAGAAAAATATCCGCGTGAGTAATTCGTTGCGAAGTAGGAACCGAAGTTATTTGTCCAGCAATTCCGGCAATCAGGTTGGCGTTTGTGTATTGAACGAGCTCCCCAGATGGCCAGAAGGCTAGTACATTCTTGAGCTCGGCTTTTCGGTCGACATCTGGAAGGTCCTTTCCAGCAGTGGGCTCTTGATCTTGAATAATGTCTTGCCAGGTCGAAACATTGACGGCTCCACCGGTACCTTTTGGAACCTCATTCCAATCCATATGCTTGCTACCTTCATCCACGACCCAGATAGTCTGCTTTAATGCTGAATACTTCTTCGTTACAACGTCAAACGGGAAAGAACCGACAGCAGCAATAACTGTGTCTGCTTTGGACTTCTGGAGAAACGAAAGGATATCTTCGGTAGATTGGTCGTACGGAACAAGTATTGCCGTCATATCGTGAAATGCACACGCGAACAGAGCTGCTAGAAACTCGACAGAGTTAGGAAGATAGATAGCCACATTGCTTCCTCCGTTTTGCTTAATATGCTGACCGATGAGGTTGATTTGACGGGTTATATCGGCTACTCTTGTTAGTAGATTGCCATCTCTAGCTAGAGAACGATTGTACCTAGGTTGTGCTCAATAGTCTGATCAGATCCAAGAACCGTCAGTATCTTTCCTATTTCCCCTGTTTCCTTGCCTTCCCTGTCCAAGCCTCCGGCGATAAACCTCTTCCAGATGTCTCGCAAGTCCCCATCTTTGCCCTTACTCCACTTAGAATCCTCGGGGTCCTTGATATTGAGTCCGGAATTCAACGGAATTCCATGGGGCGCAGAATGGGATCTGAAGACCGCAGATTCGCCCTGTTGTCTAACGGGAGATGCTTGAGCTTGACGGGCCAAGAGCATGGGATGTGCATCTGGATCGCGGAACGAGATGACTGAGTAGATGAATGAAGTAAGAAGTACGACAAATATGGTTGTTGAAACGTAGTCCCATCTTCCCACAATATCGGTGACCGCCTCGTCCAGCTTCAACATCAGGTTATCGCCGAAACCCATGTTGAAAGAATTTAAAAATCAAATTTGGTAATTGTTGCGTGTTTTTTCATGGAGTTTCGAGAGGCGGAAATTTCGGGATTGAGGCGGGAGGCTTGCGGGGCGGGAGCTTTCGGGCTAGTCAGAGCAGGGGTTTGAGAGCAACGTGAATTTTGAAGATCTAGTCTCCAAAACATAACAACCTCACCTAACGACAACCACGGCCTCGGCTTCTCGACCATGGCTTAGGATCACCTTCGGTAGAAGCTAACCATACTAACATACAGTTACTAACGACCTGAGAGGTGACAGAACACACAGCAGAATCGCGCAGTATATCCTCTTCATCCCCTTGTTGACATTCAACCCAAAAGCTAACACTGGACAGTCTTGGCTGATTCCTGAGAATTTTGCACACGGCTCTCTACAATGGCTACTCCTGCGCGCCCTCAAACGCCGGTTGCGCAGTCAGCTCCTTCTACTCCCACGACAGGCACTTGGAGACATCCCAGACTGGATGAGATTGTCAGGAGGAAGAATGCCTCAACGTTCACGGACCAGAACGTCAGGAGTATCGTGTACAACGTCGGTGGCATAATTGTTGTCCAGGTCGTCAGCCGAACACTGTGGGATAAGTATGATTAGCCCGCGGTTTCTACGCCCAGGACATTACTAACTTTAACCAGCTTTCCCGCTATCTTCGCGCCAGGCTCTGACCTGGGCACATGTGGAGACTGGGTTTACCGCTTTCTCATGTTTGTTTTTGTGTATAACATACTCGGTGCCTGCACGCCGCTCTTCCGAAAGACAGACGACATCTCCGATATACCTCTTACGCCTGCTCAGCGAAAGCTTTTGGGCCTCCCTCCCAGCTCGAGACCTCCAACCCCCGGATCACAATATGTCACTCCTCCCAAATACGCAAGAACTCCTACACCTCTGAGCGGGTCACCCATCAGTCGGGGAAGCTATTCAGGTTCACCGTTGGCTGGAAAAGGTAGTCTGTCTGGTAGCATTTCAGGGTCGCCATTCCCACCTATCCCAAGTCCGTTATTGCAGAAGGCAGTTGGTGGGGGATTGGGGAACAGAAGACATTCCTATGGCTCTCCAAGCCCTCTAGGACCAGGAGCATCTAGAGGTTTCCAAGACTTACCTGGTACGCCAAGTCCGTCGGCGAAGGGGATTAATGTGGCTTTGAACAGCAAATGGCTTTATGATAAGGAGAGAAGGAACTCTGGGAGCTCGAGACTTTACACATGAATTGAATAGCTTCGAAGGAATGGGAGATCTGTATGATGATCTGTATAATTATGTAGATACCCAATTGATGCTCTGGCGTAGGAGCGTTGCAGGATCCTGCTGGCGAGCTTGGCCCAACAGAAAATTCTTGAAGTTGATCTTTCATCTTGATAAAGTGAATCCCGAGAACATCTTGTCACCTTAAATCGCTGACTTCTCTTGTCCGGCTCAAGATCCCATCCCCGAGGTCCAGAAGTCAAAATCGTCACGTGGTGATTACACAGGAATGCCAACCTGATAAGGCCGGATATCTCCACCACTTCTGGGAACAGAACACAACAGCAAATGCCCGGTGCAATTCAGGATGGGAGCCTCCGATTCGAAGCTCGTATTCAAGAAGGGGATCTTCCGGCTCTCAGAAGACAAAATCATCCCTGCTGATGACCCATACTGGGCTTCCGTAAGTTACACCAAGCGCTTGACCTCAATGTACAGTACAATACAAGTACAGTGCCTTACTAACCCTGCCAGTTCTGGGAGCTCCCCGAATCCACCGAAGATATCTTCAGCTTATTCTCGCCGAATGACATAAGGAGGACGAGAGACACAGCTTTAGAGAACCTGGAAACACTGGTATTGGCAATAACCAGTCGGCTGTTCATTCTACGGCACCATCCGTCCTTCCCAGACCCGGAGTTCGCTCCAGAGAGAGATGCTTTGAATTGCATACGGATACTTACACGGATTCTCCCGTATATCTACGAGGCAGAACAGCTTCAAGCATGGGAAGACAAGTTCTTTTGGGGAGTGAGGAGAAAACGGACACGGTACGGTTACCTACCTAGGTACCCAACTGTTCTTGAAGTACTAACCCCCTCTCAGCAAGGCAGCTTTGGCCCGAGATGTCCTATTTGACGAATCCCAAGAAGAACTAGCCAAACTCGAGGCTGCAGGCGAGGAATTCGAGGAAGTCAAACCTTTGGCAGAGGAGCTTATTGATACCCTAATGGACATGCTCTTCTTCGCCGACTTCACATTACCCAGACCTCAAAATACAAAGAACAAAGTCACATATGCAATATGGCAGAGTGGAGTTGGTTGCAATACTTCTGTTGGGTCGAGTAAGGAATTTGAGAGCAATAGAACGGAGATATTGAGGCTGCTCTTGACCTTGACGAGTCAGAGTATGTACTTATCTGCCAACTTGCTGCCGGTACAAGGTGTCAAGGCTATCAGCTATATTGTTACTTGTCCGGACAAGCAGGTTGTGCTTTCGTTACTTTGCTCGTTGCTAAATACAGTAAGTGTTGACGCGTGAGGTATGGAGGACTGGCTAACAAATGTTTCAGACGTTGAAATACAACCCTGCAAGCTGGAGAGTACCATATAATGTGCAAATGTTCAAAGATCCGAAGCAGATCTTGGTCACATACGCCTTGCAGTTCTTGCTAGTCATTCTACTCTACCCAATTCCAGAAACGGATCCAGCTCATGCGAAAAAGAGTATGTCACAAGCTCATTACCTTCCCTTCATATGAACTAACAAGACTAGACTACTTCAGACATTTCCTGGGGAGACTACATCGGCCACAGGATTTCCAATTCATCGTTGATGGGATGCAGAGAATCCTCAATCAACCCCTTACTGCGAGTACTTCATACATCCCAGGAAGCCAGCAACCAACAAAATGCACGTCAGAAATGATCATGCTGTTTTGGGAGATAACCCAGTGCAACAAACGCTTTAGATCTTTTATCATTGATACTGGACGCTCACATGACTTCCTGGTTCTCGTCCTCTTCTATGCCGTCGAGTATAAGCTAGACGCATCAAAGCAAGGTGTCGTCAGGATGTGTGTCTTCTTACTTCAAACCTTGAGTGTCGAACCCAATTTTGGTAAGAATCTCAATAAAAGGTTCGAAGCTCAAGAGACTCTCCCACCGACTATTAGACTTAATAATTTCAATGGCACATACGCCGATTTCCTTATTCACGTAAGTCTTCATTCTGGACTGTGAGGCTTTTACTGATATTTTACAGTCAATTTACAACATAATTACCCTCAGTCAGGGGAAACTCACAGCAGTGTACCCTGCTTTGCTGGCCGTCATCAACAATATCTCCGCCTACCTCGAAAACCTCAGTGCCGCAACCTCTTCAAAACTTCTTCAACTCTTTGCCTCTATGTCCTCGCCTGGGTTCCTATTAGCTAATGAAAGTAACCACACGCTCCTTCAGTCCCTCCTAGAAAGTCTAAATGCCATCATTGAGCATCAGTTCGTCAGTAAGTTCTAGACGCATCCCATTATATATATACTCCCCTCTTCCAAGCTACATTAGCTGTCGGGACTATAAGCTTTCCAAGACTCAAACCAGTGAGTGTCTTGGACTAAGTCATTTTGATAGAAATCAATATGACGCCAAAAGGTTTTCAGTCTCGAAGTAAGCTTGCTATAATATTCCAGGGTGGGGCGGTTGTTCTGGGGACGTTGTTATTGATCCTGTGTAGGAAACCCAAACCTGATCTATGCGATTATCCGAAACCAGAAAAGATTCGAAGCGCTCAGATCTTTCACTCTTGAAAGCGGTCGAGAAGAGATAGAGCGCAGAAGCAGGCGGAGGAAAGAACGTTGCCATGACCCTGGAGATCTCTCCGACAGTAGGAGAGGCTCAGCCGACAGCATTCGTAGTCCAACTTTGAACGTTTCTAGGCAACCCAACCTCAGCGATGTACCGGAAGAGGATGGAGCTTTCGCTATTGGGGATGACGAGGATGAGGATTCTGACGGGGATCACCGATCTACACCAGCTGCCTCGACACCAACCGAAGCTCCATCACGGGCAGGCTCTGTCTCGTCAAGTATTGATGATTCAGTCCCAATTCAGCTCAGAGGGATGTCCGAGAAGGCTAGGGGAAAGATGCCGGGTAAGACCTACACCCACTCTTATTATGACTCCTCACTTACAAGAAACAGCTGGCATGCCAACCTTCTCCCGCCAGAACAGCACCACAAGCCTCAGCAGCTACGCAACAGCTGGCCACTCCATCAACGGATCCTTCGAACCCACATCCTCCTGGATCGAATCTTGGCTTGCCGAACTGCCCCTACACACCATCCTCCTCATCATCGACCAAATCTCCCCTGCCCTCCGCCTCCGTTCCACGTACACCGACACACCCCCCTCCACCATCCTCTCGACCATCCAAAACTCGTCTCTCACAGGCATAGAGCCCTCTCCCATCCGAATACAATATTTCGAGTGGTCACCGCTTTCTCTCGGCTGGTACGAATCTTTGCTTTGGAGCTTCGCGTTTACGTCAGAGATGCAGGTGCAAAAGGGGACGGTGGGTGTGTGGAACGGGACGCATATTAAGTTGTTTAGGGTAGAAACGGTAGCGCCGTCTGGCCCAACGCTCAGTAGTCCGAGAGGAGCGGTCGATGCGGTGGGCAGTAATATTGTGTCGAGGATTGGGAATTTGAACTTGAGGGGGGTGGGGGAGCAGGGAAGTGGCAACGGTGGCGAGAGTCGGCCTAGTGGAGGGGCAGCAGAGAGACCGGTATTGAGTAGGACGGGGACGGGGGATGGGAGGGGCACGGGATTGATCAGGAGTGCGATTATCTGAGCCATAGAGAGAGACGATGTTAGTGCTGGAAAGGGTGAGATTTTTGAGAGAGAGAAGAGCGAGAGCATGGTGGATTGGAGGGAAATAGGGATAGCGATGGCGTTGCGGACTCTTTATGCGTACTGTACCTAGTACTGAGGATAAGATACTGGTCCGGAAAGCGATTTTTCTTTTTCACCACACCCCCATAAACCATCCCCCTCCAGTCACAATCCGTGAAAACCAATACAGTACCTCAACCCCTCGTCCACGTAACGAGGCAACAAACACACGCCACTATGCCTCCCAAACCAGCACAACGCTCCTCTCTCCGCTTCAAGTTTCTCCCCAGTCCAGTGTCCCAGTTCCCCAGCACCAATCGTGTTCCCGAAGTCGCGTGCACTGTGGCGGTGCATCCTACGTACCAACGTGTTCGTCCCCACCTCTCTAATCTCGCTCCGGAAATGATGTACAGGGACACACGCGACAGCCACACGGCCCGCAGGGATACTTGCAGGGCAGGCAGGGCGTACGAAGTACCTTTCGTACTACGCACAGTGAGATGTGAGGGAGCTTGAGCCGCGGGAGGCGAGAAGAATTTTTGGGAAGGGTGCTTTATAGTTCGTACGGCAGACCCTTTTGGTGTTTTTCTTTTTCTTTTGGGTTTTTTATATAAATTATTTTTTGGGGGTTTTAGGGTTTGGTTCTGTGGTTGTTCGACTCGTGTGTTCGTTGGTTAGAGTACGGTATGGATCGGAGTATAGCGGCTCTTGCGCCGAGCGAGGAGTTGAGACCGTATACGATTCATGTGAGTTGTTTCTTTAAGGGGGGAGGGCGGGGTGTTAACGGGGTGTAGGTTTCTTCGAAATACTTGGATTTGACGAGGAGGAAGTTGGAGGTTACGAGGTTGCCGCATGAGTTGTTGGTGGAGGGGGATGGGGATGGGGATGGGAGGACGGAGGAGAGGGAGTGGGTTTTGGGGACGCCGAAGAGGGAGGTTGAGCCTTTGGTTGATTATTGGTGAGTGAATGAGTGAGTGGTGGCAGTTCTTGGCTGGGTGGCTGTTATTGCATCTTACTAGATCTTAAAGAGGTTGGTGGGGGCCTGGGTAGGGACGGGATGAGATGTGCGTCAAGGGAGCGTATGAGATGGGAAGGATGATTTCAAATGGGGAGAATGAGAAGAGCAAAACTGACAACAACAACAGGCTTGAGCACTACACTTGGCGCCTCCGCGAAACT
Organism: Bryoglossum gracile; assembly: GCA_037952635.1. Taxonomy (NCBI): domain Eukaryota; kingdom Fungi; phylum Ascomycota; class Leotiomycetes; order Helotiales; family Bryoglossaceae; genus Bryoglossum; species Bryoglossum gracile. Next base: position 106,258 of record JAPZPB010000051.1, on the reverse strand, counting down.
CACCTGAACACCCTCCCCCAATTCCGCACCGCTTTCTCCCTCCCCTCTATCTCACCCTCCTCCTCGCTCACCACTCCACCACTCCGCATCCATTACATCCACATCAAGCCTCCCTCGGCGTCTTCAATACCCTTACTTCTGATCCCGTCTTTCCCTATGACAAATCTTTCATTGTCACCTTTATTTGCGGCCCTCACGACATTAGCCGAAGGAGGAGCGGGGCAGACCTTCGATTTAGTCGTGCCGAGTATTCCTGGGCTGGGCTTTAGTGATGCTTTCCAGACTCAAGAGGGGTTGTTGGAGAAGACGGCGAAGTTGTTTGATGAGTTGATGAAGAGGTTGGGCTATGGGTGCTATCTAGCGAGCGCAACGGGTAGTGGAATGGACAGTCCAGCGGGAGTCGACTACCAACTCGCTCGTCTCCTGGGCGAATTACCAGGCGGGAGATGCGCAGGCGTGCATTTGATAGAACCATGCATTTCAGTACCAAAAACTGGCTCTCTGCAATGGGCGAAATTCAGCCTTGCGAAATTCTTCCACGCTTCGATCTTCGGCTACGAAGCTTCAGACTGGACCGCGCTGTTGGCTACTGAAAAGAAGAAGTCTCTCCAACTGCAAAAGAAGAAGGGTGCGAGAACGGGAGAGCACGCTTCGTTGTTGAGAAAAGGAAAAGGAGGGTATGGCGCAGTAACGACACTGGGATTGAGAGAGCCGAATACGTTGGTGTATGCATTGTGCGATTCTCCCGTCGGTCTTCTGAGTTTGGTATGCAGTGCTTTGCACCGCAAAAGCCCAGCGCACACGCTTAGTAGTGCGGAGATTATCGATTTGACGCAGTTGAGTTGGTTGCCGGGGCCAGAAGGAGCAGCGAGGTTTTGGGCGAGTGCTGTGGAAGAGGCTGGTTCTTTGGAGGAGGGGAGAAGGAGGGTGAAGGTTAAAGTGGGAGTTACGGTTTTTGGCGTAAATGGAGAGGGAGGAGAGGAGGGGTATGTGTGTCCGGCGTGGGCGGGGGAGAGGCATGAGGTTGTATGGGCTCAGAGGGTGGCTGGTAGGGCGGGTTTGACGGTTTTGGAGAGGGGGGAGGTGGTGGTTGAGGGGATTAAGGGGTTTGCACAAGTGATGAAGGGGTTGGATTTAAGGTTGAGGGTGGAGAGATTGGATGGTGTGGTGGTAGTGGAGGAGAATGGGGGATTGGAGCTCGTGGGGGAGGAAATAGGGGAGGAAATGGGGGAGTTGAGTACGGTTGAGAGTTTGAATGTTGAATGGGAGAGTGTGGATAGTGAAGGCGAAGGTGAGGGTGACGCGGGGATACAATTAGACGTTGAGAGCCCGGACACGGTTGTTGCTGTTGATATTAGTCGGTGAAAGGGGAATTTCCTGAAGAAATGAGCTTTGATAGGGATATTTGGTTTGGCAAGGAGTATGCGCGCAGATAACGGATGATGAATGTATACGATAATCTCATGAGAACGAATGGCAGGTATCGAGCCCCGAAGGCGTAATCAAGCCTGGCTCTTATTAGCAACACAGGAATTCCTTGGCTGAAGAAAAACATGCGATGAATGAAGTAAAAAAATACTATTACTTGTTAAACCAACTGAAGAAAGAATTTCGTGTGAAATCTCACGCCCCTTTCTTTGCTGGTTTGAACTGCTTGAACTAATTGACTGGCTTCAGCCCAGAGGGATCGTTGTCTCTATCACAACACGAACTCTAGAAAGAAAAGAGCAAGAGGCATGAAAGACCCGTGAAAATCCTGCAAGTACGTGACAGGTTTCTTTCAAGAGTAGAAATGCAGCATTGGAAACTTAGCATACCGGTCCGGTGCTGCACATGTGATGTTGGCCACCAAGCGGTCAGTAACTTTGATACTGATGCTGCGCCTCCAATATTGGGAGTTAACTGTCTTCCTTTTGGTCAAATGGAATCTTAAACAACTGATATTGCCAGTAAAAGGCAGTCAGCATGACAATAAGGAAAGACTAGACGATAAATTAAGGATCACCGGCTTGGTTCGTGGCTGTGGAGAGTGCCGAGGGGGAGCCAAGGTGGCACTATTCGGAATCTTACAGTACAATGACTGTAATGACATGTGAATACAGTCAGATAAAAGGAAAGGCCGCACGGTTTTCTCAAGCTTAAGAATCTACTCCGAAAGAAAGTATGTAGAAAAGAATAATTATAAAAAGGGAGAAGCAAATACCAAGGCAGCTTATATACTAACCCGGAGCGGCAAAACTTATAGCCGAGAACCCATGTCTAATGACGATGGGAGACTGGGATGAACGGAAACGTTGAAACTCGCTATTCACTACAGTATCAGCAATTAAGATCGTCATCGTCTTCACTAAGATCTACAGCCTCATTGAAAAGAACCTCTGCAGTAGTCAAGAAAAGAGGCCTTGATCATTTTCTATATTTTTGTCCACTAGAATTCTCGGCTCCACTTTTCGAGTCAATCCCCGAGCCAGACTCCACACCAAATTAAGTCTCGCAAATGCCAAGGCTACCTACACAAATGCCATATCGGTTTTGATCGCACTCTCACTCTCACTCTCTCAAAATCCTCAAGACGACTACTACTACACACCACAATAACGCGGTTTTGTTATTCACTCCCTTGACCCCCCGCTTTCGATTCCGACCCCTCTACTTCGCACCTCTGAGACCACCGATCATGTCTCTTTTCAAACCCGGTGCATCTAATTTCAGCGGCGGTTTTTGAACAAACTCGCCGGCCGGACGACCGAGTGGGAAAATAACGAATCAGGGCTTACCTAGGACTCGCGGCGAGTCTGCTGAATCTGCAAATATGTTTTCCATTCTTCTGGATGTGTGGCATCAGATTGAGTCTTTGAGGCCAGCTTTTATCTCAAAGACACCCCATTTCAATTTCATTACAGTCCACTGCAAGTCTCCTCCCACCGTGCGTCATGGAGATTTACTGACTCTGTCCTGCAGATTTCTGGATCATTGGCGTGGCCATAATCGGCTCTCTTTGTCTATACATTCGAGGAGGGGTCAGATACATAGATGCGCTGTTCCTGGCCAGCGGTGAGTTATATTCCTTTCTTCCCCCTTCCCATTCCGCTGATCCGGGGATTCAAGAAATACACGAGTTGGAAGTATAAGATGGGACAAATTATGTACTTACTGACCTATGCATCACAGGTGGCGCCACCCAGTCTGGACTCAACACTGTCGATATCAACAAGCTAGATACCTGGCAGCAGATAGTCATCTATATCCTACCCATGTTGACGAACCCTATCACGGTCAACAGTTTCGTTGTATTCCTGAGATTATACTGGTTTGAAAAGAGATTCCAACATGTCGTGAGGGAAGCATCGAAGAATAGGAGGAGTATTGCGAAAACGGTCTCAAAGGCGAAAACGAATGATAGGGATTTAGATGGGGAGGAGAGGGGCGTCAATGGGAGGAGTATTGTGGTTATGCATCATACTACCAGGGCCAATGGAATGACGAACGAGGATGCCGAACCTGGAGATTTGGAAAATCATATGGAGAAGCAAAAGGTGTTGGCGCAGGAAGAAAGAACTAGGCCATCGGACGATTCAAGCAGCAAACCAGACGCCAATGGGAACGACGGCGTTCGGCTATCTCAGGACCAGACGAGCCAGATCAAATTTGCCGACCAGATGAAACAGGACAGCGATGAGCGGCTGCCAGTTCAGAGACGCCATGAGGATCATATTGCCTTTCTTGAACGCCAAAGACAACGCAACTCAGAAGGTGGAGATGTTTTGCGGATTCCTGGTCCCCGAGATGCAGAGGCTGGAGTCGCTCCGCAGGCTGTTGATAATTCAGACACTAGCCAAACAGGAATTAGAAGAGCATCAACGTTCAGCTCTCACCACGGGAGGGAAAATGACACAAATGTAGATATGGACGGCCATGATCATATGAAGGACGAAGGCCCTCGGAGACGCAACATTACAATTGCAGAGCCCGCTCACCCAGATCGCTCTCATGCCAGTGAGCATGTAGCAGAAGATACAAATGCTGCGAAGCACGCTCTAAGCGCACTTAGGCTGCGTACGCCAAGGATACTTCAAGGAGAAAAGTTACATGAGGATAAACCTCATGGATCGCGGGGGAGAAGTAATACGTTAACGACTCTGCGAAACGCCTTGTCGCGAGACAAGCAAGAAGAAGGAATGCCCTATCTCAGTTGGGAGCCTACAGTAGGACGAAACTCGGCTTTTATTGATCTGACTGAAGCCCAGAGGGAAGAATTGGGTGGAATCGAGTACAGGTCTCTGAAGTCCCTGGCTCTCATTTTGACGATATACTTCTGGGGCTTTAGCATATTTGGCCTTGTCTGCTTGACGCCTTGGATCATTCATAGCGAGACTTACGGCGCCATCGTGACCGCCAATGGGCAAGGGAGACCTTGGTGGGGGATCTTCACAGCAAATTCAGCATTTACAGATCTTGGATATACCCTCACACCAGACAGCATGATCTCTTTCCAAACAGCAATCTGGCCGCTCTTGTTGATGTCATTCCTAATCGTCATTGGAAATACTGGCTTCCCAATTATGCTCAGAATTATTATTTGGGTTACGTCGAAGTATGTACCGAAGGACAGCGGGATTTGGGAGGAGCTCAAATTCTTACTTGACCATCCTCGTCGCTGCTTCACGCTACTCTTTCCTGCTAAGGCAACTTGGTGGTTATTTTGGATCTTGATTATTTTGAACGGTTTGGACTTGATATTCTTCATCGTTCTAGATGTAAGTTTTGCATATTTTCCATCTGAACACTTACTGACTCGTTTTAGCTTGGGAACACTGTTGTCACTCAGTTGCCAGTGAATACCAGAATTCTGGATGGATGGTTCCAGGCCGTCTCAACCCGTACTGCGGGATTTGGAGTAGTCAACCTCGCTACTCTACACCCAGGTATTCAAGTCTCGTATCTGATCATGATGTACATTTCCGTCCTACCTATCGCCATTTCAGTCCGAAGAACCAACGTCTACGAAGAGAAATCACTAGGGCTTTATGGATCAGCTGCGGAAGAAAATGAGGATGATACTGAACCCTCATACGTCGGGGCGCATTTGCGAAGACAGTTGTCCTTCGATTTGTGGTATATTTTCTTAGGATTCTTCATTATCACCATCTCAGAAGGAACCCGCATTCAATCCGGCGACCCCGCATTCACCATGTTCACCGTGCTATTCGAAATCGTCTCTGCCTACGGCACTGTCGGTCTCTCCCTCGGCTATACCAATATCAACGCCTCCTTTTCCGCCGAATTCGGCGTCATCGCCAAGCTAGTAATCATCGCTATGCAAATCCGTGGTCGCCACCGTGGACTACCTTACGAATTGGATCGCGCTATTTTGCTGCCGTCTGAAAGTCTGCAAGAAAAGGAAGCCCAAGATGCCGCCCTCCACCGCCGTCGCTCCTCAGCCGGTCTCGCCCGGACGAGCAGTGGAGCTGCACGCACAGTCACGAATCAGTCCCGCCATTCCCGCTCCCGCTCCCGCCAACCAGACTCCCAAAACTTCCTTTCCACCCTCCTCCATCCAGGTCCCACGATCCCAAAGAGTCACCGGAATATCCACCACGATGACCCTAATTACAAACTTAATAAACAGAACACGGCGGCCACAGATCATTCTCTAAGTCTTAGTACTTCCAGACCTTTCAGTTTCCGTTTTGGTGGAGACGGCGGAGAGGAGAATAGGGGAAGGGGGGAGGGGCGGAGGAGCTTTTTTCAGAGTGGGGTTAATAGCCCGCCGCCTGTGACACCTGAAGTAGGACCTTTCGGGGAGCCATGAGAGTTTGTGACATGGTTCACGATCGCCGTATATCGGGTGGACGCGTTGTATTGAATAGCGAGTAATATATCATATAATTCCACATTTTCATCCCATTTTATTCTCATATTTATAGTTTGCTACCTGTTTCTTTTCTCTTATTTGCTACTCCAGAAATTTTCCGCTGCAAGTCAAGTAGCCGAATAACTACTGTTTCTCTATATCCTAATCCCTACACCAATTTATCTCAAGCCAAGCATTACAAGTCTCTCTAATTAACACTATATAGTTTATGACATGATCCGTTGCAACTCGGACTAACCATATCTTACCTTTTAACTGCCTATTAAAAGAAGCTGGAAAACTTCTTAACAAGTCAGACGCCCCGCAAGGTATTCTGACTAGCCTGGATAATAACCTAGTAGTAGCAAGCTAGCAGAATGATCACAAGTTAAACACCAGGATAAACTTTGTCTCCCTGGACCCTACCTTTGGTCAGAAGCCAAACTAAATCTGATTTCCATCACTAGCTGTTCGAGGTATGCTGGATTTTCGTCGCATGTCGGACTTTGAGGCTACTTTTAATTGCTTGTTTAAAAGGGGCTAAGGCTGTTTGCTGTAACTTGCTTGTTGGGCCCTGGGGTAATCCTTTACTTGCCCTTTGATTATTTCCTAGCAAACTCCGTTGCAAATCGGACTACCAGGGCTGCTTTTAACAGGCCTTTGAAGAGTAGGTGGGGAGTTTGTTGCAAGTCGGGCTATGTATGATTAACTAGTTAGGAATGCCTGAGAGAATTCGTCGTAAGTCGAACTACCAGGGCTGCTTTTAACTGGCCTTTTAAAGGCAGGTGGAGAGTTTGTTGTAAGTCGGACTATGTATAAATTTCATGATTGGTTATTTAGGAAAGCCTGGGAGATTTCGTTGCAAATCGGATTTCTAGGCTGCTTTTAATTGCTTGTTTAACAGGGGCTAAAGGTTGTTTGCTGCAAGTCAGGCTCTGAAATAATCTTTTTCCTGGCGTAGAATCCCTTCTGGCAAACTCCGTTGCAAGTCGGACTTCAAGGCTGCTTTTAACTGGCATTTTGAATGTAGGTGGGGGAGTTTTCTGCATGTTGGACTAGAGCACATTATTTGTTAGTCGCCTAGAAGCAGTCAGTCCTTAGACTCTCGTTGCATGTCGGGTTTTAAAGTTTAAGGTCCTTCTCTTGATTGGCTGTTGGAATCTAAGGGGTAAGGCATTGTTCCCAGTCTGAGTATGAAAGGCTGGTTTTAAAATTTAGGTGTGGCTTTAAAATCTTTTCGTAAGTCAGAATCTGATTTCTCCCTCCATCTTGCTTCCTTGTGTATAGCAGATATTGCTGTAATTTCATGACTAGGGCAATTCTAGCTTACTCAGTCCTTCGTCAGCGTTTCTCATACTGTCCCTCACAATTTGTTAGATCCAATTTTTTAATCCTAAAGAAAAAGAAGGAAAAAGAAGAAAAGAAAGAAAAAGGAAAGTGAAAGGGGTGGGATAGAGAACGTGCATTTGCCTCCAAGGGAAAATATCCTGCCGTTTATCACCGCCTTTAGCAAGCACATACTTTAGATCTCCAACAATAGACCGCGTACCTATGCCGAGATTCTCGTGAAAATAGGTAGAGAGCGGTTAAAGGTACATAGATCAGTTAGTATGCCACTATAGTAGCCAAGAACTTGGCACCCATAATGTGATAAAGAGACGAAAAACATAACCCCCAGTTGCTCAGATATCGAAACCGCCTAGATTATTCAACCTTTGTCGAATATCCAAAAATCTGAAATCGGGAGTTTATAATTATTCAAGCTACTCTGAAATACCCAAGCTGGGTTGAGTGTTTACCCTTTTCTGGATATCCGAACTGGTTTTGAATATTCAGGGTGCACCGCATGTTTTGTCCACCGCGAGCCTGCCACCCAATTTGCACTTCACATCAGACATCGGGGTATGCCAGCCTGGGAGGGATAATCAAGCCCATCCGCAAAAGCAAATCCAAGAAATAGAGCTTTAAAGTCATTGCATTCGTGCATTCATATACTCATTAACCCTTCCTCCTTAAACCATATCAAATACATGCATGCAGAAACATAACAGAAGCAAAACTCGGAATTCGAAAAACACCAAGCACCCCTGCCCAACTCCCATAATGTGGAAAAGAGAGATTAGATACCACTCATCTCCACATCCCCATCATCACTCAACAGCTCCTCCACCAGCTCATCTCGGGTAGTGCTCCTTTCCTCCCTCTTAATAGGGCTGGCGATGATCGTTCCCTCGTCATCATTATCTTCAACTTTCGTAATCTCAACCTCCCCTTCAGCCTCAACGGTAGGCAAAACAGTACTCTCGCGACTCGTCCTGGAGCCTGCACTCCTAACACTGGCTCTCAAGTCCTCACTACCTACACTCCTCACACTCTGTCCAAAGCCACCAGCTTCGGCTGCATCCTCTTTTTCTTTCAGCGAGTTCACAATTTTGCCCAGAGAAACGTGGATTTTGTAGAGAGCGTTGCGGCCAGTGGCGTCGGAGAGCAATGAGTCATCAATGGCGGTTGAGACGAGGTTATAGGTTTCGCGGATGAGGGGGACAGTGGAGGCGGGTGAGATGTGAAGTTTAGCTAGGAGGGGGGCAAGGATTTTCTTTTCTTCTCCTAAGATTTGTTAGTGTAAAATTATATATATAGAGGGAACGGCACTTACTATTGATTCCAGAGCCTAGGCGCTCAAGTATATCCCTCGCAAACTCCAAGTGCACATCTCCATTGACGGCCTTCTTTGCACTCTCCTCCAATGTAAGTTGATTGCCAGGAACGTAGCATTTTCGGGGATCGGTCCAGTCGACGAGGTGAGCGCCAATAGTGCCCAGGCTAACCATCTCGGCCTCAGCATCGCCTTCATCGTCGAGGTTTTCTTGAATTTCGTGGAGCTTGTGAAGTATATCTAGAGCAACGCCACGCATGCGGTCTTGGTTCTCTTTGCGTGAAAAGCAGTACACGGGAAGGAAATAAGAGAGCGTTTGACGGACACCTTGGTTGCTGGCGCTGCTTGGATCGAAGTACAAGACGACGAGAGTCTTGAGTAAGTCATCGATAGCAGGAGAAACGTCAGCGATAACACGTCCAAGAAGCAGTTTGCAAATTGCAATAGTTGCGACTGCTTGGACTTCTGGGGCCTTAGAGCCCGATTTGAGGGCCTTGAGGTAAACCTTAAGAAGGGTAGGCTTAGTATCTAGAAGATAGGCCCCGTGTTGGTTGAGGATGTCGGTCAGAATTTGGAGCGCAGTGATTTGTAAAGCAGAGTGGCCCTTGCTAAAGAAATGCATAAAGAGATCGAGATTTTCTTCAGCAAGAGACTTGTCGAGTAGAGAGCAGAGACCCAGGCAAAGAAGCCCCCGCTCTCTGACTGGGGCCTCGTGAGAGCGTACAGCTGGGACAACGAGGTTGTTCAGCATAGCTACCAAATTGGCATTCTGCTGAAGGTTACCTTCAACATTCTCGAGCATGCATTGTACAATATGGAGACACTTCATATTGACCATGATCTCACGGATTGCCTTGTCCTGGTCTTCCTCTTCAGTCTGCTCAGGCGTCTTCCTGGATTTGGTGGGAGTTCCATCTAAGCTGATTTCGGATCGTGCAGAGTGGAAGCTCTCCTCGGCGTCTTCAAATACGGGCTCATCCATGATAGTGTCATGAACATCGGCAATAGCTTCGAGAACGACGCTGCAGAATTCTCGCTCTCCAGCTGCATCATCGGCACAGATACCACGAAGCACCTCAACGGTGAGTTTCGTGACTTCTTCTGGTAAGTCAGGCACCGATAGAGATTGTCTCAAAAGTGCAAACATTTTCCTCCGACCAACTTCATCAGAGTAATCGAGTGTTCTCGCGATGTGAAGAAGCTGTTCGACAATAAATTCTTGCTCAACAGTGTCCTCTTCCTCCTCGTCTTCCTCGAGCTCTTGTTGCGTAACTCGCTTCATAGCTTCGACCAAAACAGTCACATATCTTTGAAGGTAAAATGCAACCTTGGTAACTTCAGGCAGCTTTTCTTCAGCAAGTGCCTCAAATTTGCCATTTCCCTCTTGACGGCAGAAATCGTTAAAACTTCTAGCCATAAAGACGGCCTCAGCCGTCAGGGTATCCCAAAAATAGTCATCAAAGACAACAGCTTCTCTGTAATCTGGACGACCTTCCCAGAAGCCCTTCATAGCCTCCAATGCAACTCCATTTTCAACTCCAGAATTGACAACATCGATACGTTCTAGAAGTTCAAGCAGTCCGTCAAAGCTTAGTGGCTTCGTTTCTCCGTTAGCTCCTTCAGGCTTCTCTTCCACTGCCGTACCGGCGCAATCCTCAATCCAGCGCTCACGGAAGAGCTTTCCGGCAGCCTTCCGGACGTTCTCATCTCTGTCTCGGAGACCCCATCGAAGAAGCTTCTCACGCATAGATAGTGAGAGATGTCTGAAATCGCCAAGAGCGGGTAAGAGACGAGAGTAAAGAGCTCGACGGGTGGCTGGATCCTGGTCTCGTGCTCTCTCGAGCAAGAAAGGTAGCGTGTTGGGCAAGATTGGTAAGTTGACCAGAAGCGATCTTCGTACATCAGCACTGGGGTCGTTTTGTAAGACATCTAAGAGCTTCTCAAGCAGACCAGCTCCAGATTCATCATCACTATCATCCGCCTCGCCCTCGGCCGCATTCCCAGCAAGTCGTCCAAGGCCCAAAACAGCCTGAACCCTAACCATAGCCTCCTTATCATGAATCCTCTTCAGCAACCCATGTCTCAGCAGCTGAAACAGATCGTCATCAATCGCCTCCAACGAGTTGATAGTATGTGATATCAACTGGGTCGCCCTATACCTCACAAACTTCTCCTTGGCCGTAAGAAGCGGGAGTACCGCGTTCATCAAATGCGACGTAAGTCTTGTACTAGGTGTCTCAACCATGACGCCAGCATCCTGCTCCTCCTCCTCCATCAACTCATTATCCTTCTCGTTCGCATGCCTCAAAAACTGCCCAATAAACCTCACCGCCCTCTCCCCCACCCCCTCACTTTTCTTCACCGGCATAACCCGCAATACACATCGCGTGAACTCATACGTGAATTGCTCTTCGTCAAAGTCTTCCGCGCCGGTCATCTTCTTCTTGCTGCTCGTCGGCTCGTAGCAACATGCTTCTTGCACTTTCCGGAGATTGATGACTAGTTTACGATGAGAAGCAGTATTGCGCTGCGCGTCGCGGAAGAAAGAGTAAATCTGGGTCCGGAGTTCGTTCTCAGGTGTCTCTTCTGGGATTTCGATGTAGGGGGCAGAAACTCTGGATGCGGTTGACGCGCGGGAGTTGAGGGTTTGAGAGGAGGCTTTGTGGGCGACGGATGCCCGTGAGGAGCGAGCTGTCGATACTCGTGACGGCATCTTGAATGGTCTTCTTGTTAGTCTCCTGGTTTTTGTGTTGCTTCGTTGCTGTATTCAAGACATAAATCGTGGTGGTCGTAAAGTCAACGAAGTTCGTTTGCATTGTTAGTAAGGTGAGGTGACCCGCGTAGAATAACAATCGGCGTGTTTTCTCTTGTTGCCCGAACAACCGATTACATCGATAAGGTATTGCGACATCGCAAAACTCCGACCTTGTAAAGACTTCTTCAGCAAAGATGTTCAAATTCGGGATTCGAAGCTTTGCGACGACGGCTCGCAGAACTGCGCAGACTGTTTCGCAGATGGAAGCTCCAAATTCTTATGGAATTGGAGTTTCTAAAGCGCAAGGACTTGTTAAGGGTTTAACTGGAGGTATTGACACCTCCTGGGATTAAGAATGCTTCTGACAAAGTCTAGCAATCGGAAATACTCCTTTGATCAGGCTCAACCATATTTCAGACGCAACTGGCTGCGAAGTATTGGGAAAGGCAGAGTTCATGAACCCAGGTGGATCAATCAAGGACCGAGCTGCTCTATATGTTGTCAAAGATGCCGAAGAGAAGGGATTGTTGAAGCCCGGAGGTACCGTTGTTGAAGGCACAGCTGGAAATACGGGAATTGGGCTGGCTCATGTGTGTCGATCCAGAGGTTACAAACTCGTTATTTATATGCCGAATACACAATCACAAGGGAAGATTGATCTTCTGAGACTGCTTGGAGCCGAGGTCTATCCTGTCCCTGCCGTCGCGTTCGACAACCCAGAGAACTATAACCACCAAGCAAAAAGGCATGCGAATAGGCTAGAGAATGCTGTGTGGACAAACCAGTTCGACAATACGGCAAATAGACGGGCGCATATTGAGACAACTGGTCCTGAAATCTGGTACCAGACGAAGGGGAAGGTTGATGCTTTTACTTGCGCTACCGGAACTGGTGGAACACTGGCTGGTACTACGAGATATCTGAAGACTGCATCCGATGGGAGAGTTAAGTGCTTCCTGGCAGACCCTCCTGGAAGTGTTCTTCATTCATATATCAGCTCTGGTGGCAAGCTTATTGAGAGATCTGGATCCAGCATCACAGAAGGCATTGGACAAGGTCGTATTACCGATAATTTGCAGCCTGACCTTGAGTTGCTGGATGGCTCAATGACCATTAGTGACGAAAAGAGTATTGAGATGGTTTACCGGTGTTTGGATGAGGAAGGATTGTACTTGGGGGCTAGCTCATGCTTGAACGTAGCAGCTGCTAAGGAGGTCGCGGAGAATCTTGGAAAGGGACATACTGTTGTGACGGTCCTATGTGATGGCGCTTACAGATATGCCGACCGGCTGTTCTCCAAGAAGTGGCTGTCTGATAAGAAGCTTCTTGGTGCCATACCAAAGCATCTGGAAAAGTACATTGTGCTCCCATAAGCTATTTTACAAAATAAATACAAGTATCCGGTCATTTTACACGCCCGAAACGGGGGCTTCTAAGTCCGTTGTGGACCAAGGATCTCATCACATGCGATTAAACCATGAGGTCTGACCCTTCCCTCCTGGGGGGGCGTCTGTGATAGCTGCAGTGATAGCCTATCCCTCGTCGCCGAAACTCTAGCCTCCAATTCACCTGATTTTTCGTTCAATTGCTGTCCCATACTTGATTCTTGGCCAAGAACCGTGTTGGCAGCTCTCATCCCTTGTAGAATCTTTGCCCACATTGACAGCCAGTAACTTGTCTGCGTAACAGGCAATTCATCTTTGGAGAGGTCGATCCCGTCAGTCTCGGTTGCTTTATCCCAGTTTTCGAGCAGATATTTGCTGTATTCAGCAACCTTTCCGTCAACATCATTTCCCTTTTGATACTTCACAGCTCTCAGTGCCGCTATTTGCAGTATTGTACCTGCGATTTCCGGTACACGGAGAGCATCACTGCCGCCATGCTTAGGTTCCTTCGTGAAAGCGATTATCAACTCGGCCCATTTCAAAGATTTGTCGGTTTCCCCCCTAGTCCAACCCGCAGCTTCAGCTTTTCTCGACATCTGGAGAACGGCGTCTCTCCCAAGATTCCGAACCTTCAAACACATGCCCGTGTCATCAGACCGTCTAATACATTCAATCATGATATCTTGGCGGTTGGCGTTTCCTAGTTTTCTCAGGACACGTGGAGCTATGTTTTTGGTTGGCAAACCGGCCTTCTTCAATCCCTCAAGCAAGTTTGGTAGATTCTCAAAATCCCTCCTCTCCTTCATCAACCCTATGGCCTTGAACAGACTTCTGAGGGATTGTGGTCGATCCGTCAGAATATCAATATGCTCAAGAGGAAACTCCTCGTCCCCGATTGTTGCAACAACAGGATCATTCAGGATCTTCTTCGCGTGGTTTCCTTTGTATATAAGGTCGCGGTGGTTTTTGCCTAGATATGCTGGCATGATAAGTTTCGTGCGGAGGGTGCTGAGAAGTTCTTCTAATTCGGGATTGGAAACCTCTGTAAACTTTGGTACAGCTACTTCAATTAGCTGCTGGATATTAAAGCGAGGAGAAGAGATATTACATTTACTTTGCCAAATTGAAGAGCTCGAAAACATTCGATATTGACTCAGAACATTGCTTCTCGCCGACCACTGGCACCGCCCCGCAACCCTTCCTAAATATTTGCCGTTCATCCTGAGATCCTGCAAAGTTGTAGAAAGCTTTCGAAAAGCGCTCTCTGAGCTTATATTGATTGGTTGCGACTTCGAGGTTTGGGTTTGGTGGAATTAAGGAGGAAGAAATTCAAGGCGAGGCTGAAAACTTAGGAGCCCCGTAGAATAGAAGCGACCAATCACATCGAAGCGACTTTTTTCGAATTGACGAGACAGCTCCAACTCCAACCTCATCCCAGAACAACATATAGCCATGGCGACGCCAAACCCCTCCCTACGGCCATTGAGCTGTCTAAAATCGATATTACGACAATCACAACCTCATAAGCTCTACATGCGACCATTAACCACATATCACAAGAACGTACCATTCTCCAAGCTTCAGCTACCCGCAGCAGATCAACCCCCTCAAGAAAAAGGCACGCCTCTGTCTCGCCACGAGCTTGTCACTTGCTAACAGAATACCAGTCCACCGAAAAATCAAAGCCATCGCCCCCCCTCCCTCCATGGCCAAACGCTTCGCCGAACCCATGAAAGCCCTCGCCCTCGACCAAATCGCCATCCTCGACCCAACCGGCGCCCGCACCTCCCTCTTCTCTAAATCCAATCCCGAGTCCGCCAAAGTTGGCGATATCCTCTTAGTCCGCCTTAAGACTGGCGACCCTTTTGCCGGCGTTTGCATCAACATCCGTCGCCGAGGAGTCGATACGGGCATTCTACTGAGGAATGAGCTGACGAGGATTGGGGTGGAGATGTGGTATAAGGTTTATAGCCCAAATGTGGAGGGTATAGAGGTCGTTCAGAGGGTCGCGAGAAGGGCTAGAAGGGCTAGGTTGACGTATATGCGGAAGAAGAAGCATGATAGAGGAAGTGTGCAGAATATTGTGGCGGCGTACCAGAGGTCAAAGGGCGTTTTGAGGCCGGGCAGGGCAGGGGAGTTGAAGGGTGGGTTGAGGAAGCAGAAGAAAGGGAGAAAATAGAGGGGCTGTTTGAATATGGTGTCTGGGTGGCACTTAGAGTGGACGAAAGCCCTTGTACATTACATATAATACCAAATATCACCGTTCAAGCCGGTTTCTAAGCCGGATCCCTCAGTGTCCACAGGAAAAAAGGTAAATTTTCATGCAGTTCCTTGAGGCTTGAAACAAGGAAGTACCTCCTTAAATTGGGCGGCTGTACTTGTTGGTTCTAGGAGAGCGGCAAGTGCCTCTACTTGTTTGTGTGTGCTGCCAAGGGGGAATTATATGAGGGGAACATAGGATTCTGCGGCGTCGCTCACTCTATACTGTTCCCTTCACCCCTGCTAAGCTTTGAGCACTTAGGCTTGCCGTGGACAGAAAAGCGTCACGCCTGAATATTTAAGAATGATTAAACGTTCACAACAGCTTCGATAATCAAGCTAACTTGGGTATTCTAAGCACACAAGTAATTTCAAGCACTCGAGTAATGAAAGTTTTTAGATATTTTAAGGCGTCTGTGATATCAGGGCAGTTTCGAAAATCAGGATGGATTCGATATCCTGAGGGTATTGATTGCTAGTGCCACTTATCCTGTCGATGCCTGGTGCCATGACTTCAAGAGAATGATCAACATGAGAGGCTCTAATTCCAGCCTGCATTACTTTCTGCGTTCAATTCATTCATCCGTCCGTCTTATGGATCAAATGAAGACTCGGGAAGGTGGACTGAGTCATCGTAATCTGAGGTGTAGAAGATAGACGAGAGTGCTTCAAAAATATTACCCCTCCGTCACTTACTAGATATGTTAGGCTCAGAAATGGAACAGCTGTAATGCCATCACGATATTCCTCCCATCTATCCATTGCTACTAGTCATGCTTTAAATAGAGGAGGGGAAACATCCTCAACTTAAATACCGTCAGGCAGCCTGCAGATTCGTTGCCAGTAATTCAGACTGGCTCGCAACAAGAGTCTGATGAGCGACGAAGGGCTGAGATCTCCTTCGAGCCTCCGACTCCTTATCGTGATCCCTTTTTGATCCGAAGAAGAAAGTGTTCATGTTATTTTTTTAAATCCTGCTCCATCACCACTTCGGGGGATGGGATTGGGTCCATGGCTGCCGAGTCGTCGAGCTAGACTGCCTGGGCTGCTGAATGCTTGCATTCGGGAAAGGAAACTTGTCAAATACGCGCCGGTCACAAAGAGGGATATATCTATCGGAATTTTCTGTTCTCTACTTGCGATTATGTCCTTTCACGACTGCCTCCACTTTCCATATCGGGCGGCTGCTTACTTTTTTGATATCAATAATTTTGTTTGCTCACTCTGTCATTGCTCTCTAGATACCGTAAAGTTACAGAAAGGGTCTCCATCACCACAGTCTTTCAAGTTCCGAGTACTTGGTTAATTTTCACCTCAACTGAATACGCGAAGGTAAATTAATAGTTAGTTGTACGTGAGTTCTCAAGCCCTATTTGGATTTTCAGGGTCGGAGAGTGATTCTGCATACTCTTGCCGCTTCGTTGACGCGTTAGATGAGATAGAGTCAAGAATAAATGTTGAAGGCGATTGAGTATGCAGTAAGCAATCATATTCCCCCTTTTCAGATTCTCAAGGGTCAAGCTATTTGTAGTCAAAGCAAGTGCTGTAGCTGAGATTCTTCAACTATCATTACAGAGCAGCTGTCATATCATCTTCAGAAGCCTATCTCCAGAATTGCCCCAACCCGGCCCGTGGCTTCCCAGCTTGCCACTTCTCCCAGTTGTCGTGTGCAGTTTCCACGATTAACTTCCGCATTATGCCGGTGCCATACAAGTCCTCATACAGATCGTCATCCTGGAGATCCTCTAAGATCTCTTCACAATTTTCCATCCATTTGTCATCCCATTTGGCATTCCGTGCGTCATTCCAGCCGTCCATCAATGAATTACCCTGCAAGCGATAGACTGGATTTCTTCGATACCCATAGTAACGACCTACTTGCCCGCTTTGCCCCAACCATGTCTCATCCTCCGAATCCGAGTCGGTATGAATCAAAGTGTCCGATGACGACTGGGAACTATCCTCACGGGTACCTGCCAGTGGTTGTGCCGCAATGGTATCTTTCTTCCCCCAGAAGTACAAGTACTTGACCGAGCGGTTGAACTGGGCAGTATTCCAAGAGTTTGCGACAGCAGCCTTGTACTTGGCTAGCGCCAACCTTTGCAAAGAAGGGAAATCCCACGCAACGCCGATCAGATACATTTTCATGTTAAAGATGAAACGGTCAACGCCCATCATCAGTCCCCAGTCGTCATAATCCGAACAGTAGAAGACAGACATGAATGCTTTGGCACATCGCTTGCCTTCACCTTCCATTCCTTTCGAAATGTCGATGCGGAAGTTCTCCACGATGCCGTTTCTCAGGAAGGCCTCGTCTCGCTATTTCAAAGTCAGTTTCTTTTCGGTCAACACAGCTACATACTTACCCTCTCTTTCGCATATTGCAAAAGACCATCAAGAGCGTCGCAACGGCCACAAACTATGCACTGGTGGGCATAGAAGATCGTCTCGTCGCATCTGATCTCCAGATCTGAGTATGGAGGGTATTCAGGCTTGTATTCCAAGCGTGAGAAGAGATGGCTCATGGTAGCTGCCGAGGCTAGTTGCAACTCAGCTCTGACTTCTGCACTTGTTGCCATTTTTGCACTGATTTGGGCTATCAGAGGTGTTTTGAGAGAGAGAAACACATATTATACAGACCGAGCTTATATAGACCGAGCACAAAGAGGGATTTTTAACCTGCATGATTCATGTGCTTCTGTCTTTTTGTTTCTCTCTTTCTGTCTCCATCTAATTCCATATGCGATTGAACTTCGCGATTCTTCCAGAACTGCCAAAATGAAGACTTGATCCTTTCTCTTCGACTTGGGCCCAAACTCTCCTCCTCCGCCACTACCACCGGCATCGCCGCCACCCACCGAGTTGCTTCCAAATTGTCACTCAGCAATGTCAAAATCCTGCTAAATTCTCTGAATATCGAGTTTTCTTGCATATTCCCGTCCAAACTATCCAGCACCATCCAGCACCATCCCTGTCTCCTCACCGTGCCCAACTAGGTATAGTCTCCCAGACACTGTCAGTTTCTGAAACGAATTGAGCCACCCAAACAATGTGTGCAATCGAGATCAGACTGAATATCCAATCCAGCTGAAAAATCAGGGCAGTGGTGATTCGGTGAAAGCCCAGCTGGTGCTACTTTTTCTTTGGCAGGTCTAGTCTGCCACTCTATCTAAATCAGCAGCTGTGACCCGATTCGTCCGGTTTTTCTGGGCAGAGTATTTGTAGTTGCTTTATGATAATTGTGGCTTCCTGAGGGGAAATGGAAGGGATATGGGAAGCTCTGGGGTTGTGGGAGCTGGTGCGTCTTCCTTTTCTGCTTTCTTGAAATAGAAGGGTTCAAGGAACGACCACCACCTAGCTCACCCACCTCACCCTGCTCGCAGCTAATTCCGGTTTGAATATCTACTTGACCTAGATATTCTACTCTATTTTGATAGTTAAAGTCTTTTTGATCTTTTTAAATGATTTGAATATTCGACCGAGAAATTAATATCTGAATGCCTGTGAATGTTTGGCTATTCGGGCATATTTAGATTCCCAAGAAGCTGAGTATTCAAGAGCAACATATATTCAAGACGAGAAGCGTATCCGAGCAGAGCTAAATGTCTAACGAAATGTTTGGAAAAAAAATTTCATGCATCTCTTGTTGTTTTCTCTGTCTCCTACTCCCAGTGGCGGCTGCTCCTGAGCACGGATCTCTACTGGTTCTAGTCTTCTAGAATAGTGGGTATATTAGACCCACTCCAGAACCAATCGGCCATGTCGTAACAGTTCAGTTCGACTTTAATATTCAAAGGTTTATTTTCAATTGTTTTGAGTAATTATATATGGATCGTCAAAAGAAAGGAATGAATTTAAATAACCTAGCTGGTTGGAAGAAGGCTTGATGAACCAGTCTCTGCTTTGGATACAAAAATGAATATCATATTCGCCGGCTACCGACCCAATTTCCTACCAGTCAAGATATATGCCGTATTCCATGAAACGCCCCAAGGCCCTCCCCCCCACCCAAGATTTCGTTAAGTATCCACTCAATTCCAGAACCATCCCTTTTTCTCGGATTTTTTCTCTTCCGCTTTCTCCATGTTCTTCTCCACAGATGAATTCCTTGCGTGTGATTCGTCATCATCATCTATGCCATCGTAGTCGGCAGGCTCCTCACAATGGCTACTCGTTGTTGTCGTAGTTCGACCATTTGCATACATTTTCCAAACCTCGACCCGAGTTTCTACTGTTCCATCCTCATGCACTGTCCGTGAAGTCGTCGTCTCGGTCGAAACAATGCGGTTCTCAGAGTCAATCGTAGTGTTCTCTGAAGATTTGCCTTCGGATATGGACACACGAGGGTGGCTCGGCTTGATGGTCTCTGATTCCTCCTTGAGAATTGATGCATCTCGACGGGGTGGCATGATCCGGTTTTCCAACTTCTCTAGCATTTGGACTAGTTCGTCCATGTTGCTTTCCAGAAAAGCTCGAAAGGCATGGGGGATGTTCTCAGGATTATCGGATTCTGATTTCTTGGCACTTGCGCCCTCATCAGAGAATATGAAATCCAGGAATTCCTGGGCAGCTACCGGAAGTTTCGTAACATCAGAGCTTGTGACTTTGCCGCGGGTAGCTTCGTCTGAGAATAACGAGGCAAATGTACTTGCCACGGAGGCAGGCGACGAGGCAACGCGAAGGAATCTATCATACATTTCCTGCTCTGTTCTCGCATTTGAATCTGGTGATTCCGGGTTTCGGGCCGAGTTTCTAATGTCTTTCAAATAGTCCGCCATAGCATTGCCATATTCTTCCCTGATGTGCTCAACGTTTGCAATTACCCTTTGTTGTAGGAATCCATTCATACGGAGACAATTGATCCATGATAAATTGCCAATTGCAGAGCTGAATGGCGTTTCGGTAATGCGAGGTATGGACGAGTGCATTCTTGGCCTATGTGGCTGCCCCGGTTGTGTTGTTCGAATTAGGTCCTCGAATGCAGCACAGTATGGAAAATCATCATGTATATCCAAAGCGTCGTATGGTTTGGAAGGATTGCTGAAAGGAAGTCGGAGGGGTGAGTAAGGCGAGAATAGCAGGTAAGGCAACAGGGAGTATTGCGAGCGGTACTTGGGTCCAATATTCAGCTCATTCTGGACCATTGACTGCGTTATCCTCATGACATTCGATGATAATTGATCTGGCCGCACCTGCAAACTCAATTTTGCGGAGTGTAGACCGGTACGGCACACCAATAGGGGTAATATTGAGGGCAGGTCGTATGGATTGACCTCTTTCCACTCATCTTGACCACCCATGGGCTGGGGTAGATGGGAGAAGAGATCCTTCGTAACGGCGGAGTACAGAGGCACATCCTTTATCCCGTCGTCAGCTAGATTCGATCTCGAATTTCCATCTTCCCAGTCCCTCCTCCGATCTTCTGAGTTCTCGGCGGGTATTGTTGCAGCCTCGGCATTCTGCTGGTGTAGCTTTTTAGCTTCCGATTCCTTCAGTTGCTGCTGGCGAGCCTTCAACTCATCTCTCCGTCTCAGATCCTCGTCAATATCTGCCCACCGAACGTCCTCGGAGCCCTTGGAGAAGGCAGATGGCAAGCCGATAATGCCTTGTAGAAGTGAGCTGATTTGGGAGTCTGCGAATTGGCGGAATCTAATGAAAGGGTTTCCAGGTTTTGGAGGGGAGGCATTCTTGGAGTCTTCTTCGTCCCGGTTAGACGACGAAGCCATAATGCATGATGTTCGTATACGAAATACGTCCTTCGCGTGTTATGTTCTTCTTCAGTACTTGGTATGTGGAGGCGGAAATGTGGTTCGAGGCTGATGTTGATGTTGTTGAGGGGTCCAGGATCGCGGCGGCTAGGAAGAGTCTCCGCCCCGCCATGTCTCCTACCAAGTACCTCCGTACTGTACTAACCCTATGGAGACAAGGTCCGAACAGTCCCTGTCCGCTTTTGACACTTCATCCCGCATGAGAAGGGAAAATATATCCAACCTTTCGAGCAGAACACGCACCGACACGCACGAGAACTTATGCAATAACAGATGCAATCGCGACCACAGGAACAGACGATGTCTCTTCACCCATCTTGAGATCCACAGAATCAGCATGGAGACTTCCCCGAATGGCTCAGCGCCAGAAGCGCTGCCAACGTTCACTCACCCCACCTTGCGTTCCCCCAAAACCTCGCAGTCTGCCCCAGACTCCCACCGTCGACACTCCTTACCTCTACACTTCCTCCCTCCGAGCCTTTGGAGCTCAAATACTTCGACTGCCAGTCTAGTTGTCGAGTCAGAGGAGGCTGCCAGAGGAGAACATATACTTGACGAAGCTACCGTTGCTCATCGGATATCAGCCCTGCGGCAGCTCAATGGTGCAACAAGATCTGGTCATCGATATGCCAAGTCGACAGGAGCAAGAAACAGTACGTTCAACCAGCCTGTAATTGTGCGGACATATTCAGGTGCAGCTCGACCTCGCTCACAACAGCGAGATATAATCACAGTGAAAAAAGAATATGGACTGTCGGCCATGGCCAATGGGAAGACAGAACTGAAGCTTCCTCCAGTGGAAGCTTTTAGCTTCAAGGGTATCATGGACGAGATACGACATGGAGTGTCAGAAGATCTAGAGAGGATTGCTGAGATATGTGCTAGGAGTAAGTACAGTCTAAGCAATCAGTATGAGGTACACATGCCACCCCATGGACGTGGGGAGCCCATTCTACAAAACGTGGGTCTCGGAGTTGGGCCACCTATTAGTGGAGGAGGCCCAACACTGCAAGCTATTGGGTCTGATGATGAACAAATGAGACCCATGGGAAGAGGCTCAAGAGGTAGCAGACGAACGAGGTCGGTGGCATATGGAACATTAGAAACCATCATGTCATCCTCGAGATCATCGGAAGAAGAGAAGACAAAGAAGAAACCTGCTGCTGTACTGGCAGAGGAAGTCCGCGGAAGAGCTGCAAAGGAAGAACTTCGAGCACTTGCCCCAAAGAATGACTCGGAAGAAGCAGTTGATAGCGAACCGGCTCAGGAAAGACCTGCCCAGCATGTCCGGTCCAAGTCGGCATCATTTGCATCAATCATCATTGACAACGCTCAATCCTTCAAGCATGATAACTCATCTCATATGATCTCACCCACGTCCCTCATCAGCGAGCCTGCAAGACCTCAGACATCGAGAGTCGCGGACCTGGAGCGTGTGCCGGTTTTCGATGAACCAGAGCAGATGTCCCCAACTTTGTATAGCACCATGCTGTCAAGGCCTACCATGATTCGGAATGAGTCTCGGGCTTCTACTCTGGTACCAGAAATGGAAAGGAGACCATCTCTTTTGGGAAGCTTTAGCTCTTGGTTGCCTTGGACTAAGCCCCCTGAGCTAGCTGGAGGGGCCTCCAAGGGACGTATGAGAAGCACTTCTCATGCTGAAGGGAGTTTGAGAGAGCTGTTGAAGTCCACGGACTTTGATCGAAAGGGAAAAGGCGTCGATCGTTCTGGCTGACCAGCCTCGGCGAAAGGCATGCATTCGTCTGGTATCATTAGCAACAACTTGTTGTCCTGCATCAATCAGGCGTGACCCTCAGGGGGATGAGTAAATTTTGGGCTATTAGCCAATGAATCGCAGCCTTCATATTCAAGAGATATTGAAGCTCAAGATATTCTCGGTCGGGACTGGACGGGAAGTTGTGATGGAGCAGTCACGTGTGGTGGTTCGCTAGTTTTGGACGAGCTGAATCTACTTCCTTCTCCTCCTCCATCCTCCACCATCATCAATCTCAACGCGTCTCAATCACAAACACCGCCGATACATTCCCAAGCCCAAGCCCAAGCCCAAGCCGTGGTGAGAATTTATCCCGCCTCCTTTTGAGTCTCAGCTTCTAATTGCGCACAGTGCAAACGATCATTTGATAAAATGTGTGGTGGAAAGAACCCAGCTTTCGTGATGTATGCCACTCCGTAAGTAATTCATCACCTCGTGCGCTATTCTCATGCTGACATTTTCTCCAGCTTGTTAAAGACGGGACAATCCTAATTTCACCTTCAAATGCAACAAAGCTTCTGCGAGACGCCAGAGGATAATTATTCGCTCTGGGACATTGCTATCCACGCAGCCGGAGTGAATATGAAGGAGCTATTGGGCCGGGGAGAGCTTGTTGCTCTGTTCGAGGAACACCGCGAACTGCTGCTTCTCGTCATCAAAGAGTATCTCCAGTACGGCGTCCCACACCCGCCCTGGCACCAGCACCCACACACGCATAGTAGCTCCTGTCTACTTGGATCCAGGAGGATGTCCTGACTATTGTGTTCCCCATAATCTACATATCGTCACTGGCAAAGACAAGAGTTAGTTCTGCCATGAGCGTCAGGGGGCTGCAACTGGGGCCATTGTCGCTAGGATGCTGGGCTTCGCCTGGTAATTTGGTATTATGTGGTAGTAGGAGATATCAGGTCGTGATTCTGCTAAGGGTCTTTGCAGTTAATTGTGATACTACACCACTAAGCTCATCGTGTACATTATGAATCTTGAGAAGTACGAAAGATGCTGTGCACGGATAGCAGGAAGCATCCATTGAATCACACTTTCAAGTTCCTGCCATACTTTTTCAGTTATGTACAGTACAGTGCAAGTTCCTTCGTTCTCCAAACTCTTCCTCGATTTAACCCTCTAGGCCCCCACGTCATTTTGGGGATTGTAGATCTCACGCTCAACTTCCCAGCATTGTTTTAGATTCTCATAATTCCGTACTCTTACAAACTTCCGGATGTTCATGCCTTGACATCAACCTGCCTCTTGTCCCAGTTCTTCTGTCACGGCCTCGAAGAGCCTCACTCACCTCCTACTAACTTCACCCTCTACCCCGTACTCTCTCCCTAGTCAACCCCAAGCTCCCCGCGCGAGCACAATCTCCCATTGGCCTTACTAGCAACTACGCACCGCCTGCAAGGGAGAAACTTCTCATATATTCCGCCTCCCTCTCCTTCCCTTTTCCCTCGCAGTCAAAGCCTCCGGATCTGCACCCCGAATTCTAGAAAGGTGGTGAGAGTATCAAGACAACATCGAGAGTACGGATATAATCAAGTAAAATTGAGAGCTTGAAAGGGTTTGTAATGCGGGAGAAAAGGTATTGTTAATGTATTTTTCTCATTAGACTATTATCCAGCCCACGTAACGGACTTGCAAAGTTCCACGCACTCTCAAATAACCAGCAACAACCAGGTCAACCCCCCAATACTCAGAGGATCATCCCACCACAAACCATACAACAAAACCCCGCCCCCGCCCCAAAATACCCCTCCCCCTTATACCACCTAACCACATGCCTCGAGTCAAACCAACACTTCTTAAAACTCTTCGCCTCCACCATATACACACCCAGACTGCGCTTCATCACATCGACTGCGAGCTCTCGCTCCACCTTTAAGAGATCAACAAAGCTCTCTTTCGAAATCAAGTCCTGGACGTGCTGGGCGGCATAGTCGGCTGCTGCTTCTCGCAATGGTTCCAAATCGTCGATCTCGGCTTCATGGACCTTAGCAGTGTAGACCACGCGCAGAGCAGAAATGAACTCCTCCGTGTCCCATGTCTCGGGCAAGAGGGTGGTAAATTTGTGGAGGGTGAGGGTTTGGAGGGTGGTGACTTGGTATTTTGAGGCGGTAAGGTAGACGCGGACGAGGATGAGGAGGTGTCTTGGGTCGGGGGTCGTAGGCTTGTTGTCTTGTTTGTCGTTTGAGGGACGAGGGTTGGAAGTGAAGGGGAAAGTGATTTTCTTGCCAGGCTGGATGGCCGGGTTGCCGAATAGGGTTGTGGGGGTTGTTTTGGTGGGGATAGGGGGGTTGAAGGAGAATAGCTTGGGGGTGGGCGCGGGCTTGGTGGTGGGAGTAGAGGTGCTGAAGATAGAAGGAGCTTGATTTCGGTTTATGGCGGCGGCGAAGGGTGAGGCTGTTGTGGCACGGCTGGATAAGGTTGGGGTCTGAGAGGTACTGTAACTACTGTTTTCTGGAGTGCTGAAGAGACCGGAGATGGAGGGACGTGGGGATTGGGAAGCAAGAACTGATGGAGTGTCGAAGATAGATTGAGCTGGGACATGGGAGTAATCGGGGCGACGGTAGAGGGTTGCTTGGGGCCAGTAAATGGTAAGGCAGAGTTATCTCGGTGGACGAGACTCCCAGCTGGATGTGCTTGCGTGTCCCAGTCACCGAAGCTGTTGGGAGCTGCAAACGTACCAAGTTCTGGAGTAGGCAGAGTTGGAAATTGTGATGTATCAGGTGAGGCAGTCGGAGTATTGGGAGCAGTGGAGGCAATGATATCGTTCAAAGCATCCCAAATACAAGTTTCTGGTGATTTGGAGGCAAGATCAATAGCAGACTCCTCCAACTCATTGATGTCAAAGTCACCAGTGTAGAAGTATTTTAGCATTAGTTGAACAGCAACTTGATCATCGCTATTCAAATGTATCTCTCCGAAGGATTCCTGATTTCTTTAGCAGGTTGATGGTATGTGGTAGAACCAACTCACGTTGACAAGCGCGCCGACCCTTTCTGCGAGGGGCATTGATTGTAAGCAGATCACAGCGCGATGGGCTTTCCATTTCTTGCCTTTGCAGATGATGACTAGGTCAGAGTATTTGCCAGTTCCGAAGAGCCTGTTTCAGAAGTCAGTGTTGATCATCGATGGGGAATTTAGAATACGCACTCTCTGAGAGGGCCTTCAAGAGCAAGTGTGAAGTATTCATTAGGAGCCGTGGCTTGGTCCTTGCCAGTATTTGAGATAGGGCCTGCCATGATGATTCTAAATGCTTGATGGCTTGGTATATCCTGTTTTGGTGAGTCTTGAAGGATTCGAAATCTAACCTGCGAGCTGCGTTGTTGAGTGTTGCAACTTGCCGGAGTGCGGATGAAGGAAATTCCAGGCAGAAATTCTCCAAGCGCAGAGCTTGGGTAAGGTGACCAGATCTGGATACACAGGGTATTATCTTCCTCCTCCTGACCTCAATGAGGAAGAATATGATGGGAGGTATGTTCGGCAACGTACTGGATAGTGTGTAAGGAACCACTGGAGTAAAGATTTCAGAATATTCAAATATGTGCTTGTACTCAGAGATTTCTAGCTTGGAAGTTCTAGGTTAGCCTAGAATTAGGAAACTGATGCTCGAAAAGAACACCACAAAGCCGGCATAAATGTCCCATTAATATATCCCCAAGATCTCGATTGACAAGAAATTTGCTATTTACTAGCTGCATAATTTCTTATCTATTGTGAAACCTATATTATTCAGTATAAAACTTCCAATTAATATGTTTTCGTCTGGTCGAATTCCGTCAATTTACTATGTCGTCGTACCTTGTGAACTCGCTTCGCAAAGTCGCTTAATAAGGGGCAACCATTAACGACAACAGGCACTGGGGCCTTGTCTGCACCCATACTCAAGCAGAAAGCATAATGGTTTTATTCATTTGAATAAAACACACTTGCTAAACCTGAGTCGCTACAAAAACATTTCATTATGAAAACCGAAGTTGAGCTGAACTATTTACCTCGAAACAGCCCTTGGGCATTCCGCGAATCCGCATGTTTTGTCTTTGCCTTCTAACTTTGAGAATATTCCATGCCTATTTCTCAGGACCTCGAATATTCAGCCACATTATTTCCTTGCAACACAGCCTCCTGATTCAAA
This sequence comes from Bryoglossum gracile, assembly GCA_037952635.1. Classification (NCBI taxonomy): domain Eukaryota; kingdom Fungi; phylum Ascomycota; class Leotiomycetes; order Helotiales; family Bryoglossaceae; genus Bryoglossum; species Bryoglossum gracile. Next base: position 79,672 of record JAPZPB010000051.1, on the reverse strand, counting down.
CTCCCGTTCATCATCTTCGCGCTTTACTTGTACCCTTGTTACACCACTCGTGATAAGCTAATCTCAAAATGTCGGGCACTTGTATAGTACAATTTAGTTGAGCTAACTCAAGCAAAAACCGCTCTGTACTAGACTCTAGTCCATTGTAGATATCTTTGCATATTTCTGACGTTTGGGCTTCATTCTAAGACCGACGACCATGAAACAACCAGAGATCATTCCCCAATGAATCCGTAATCTCTACTTCAACCCAGAAGTTAGATCCTCAGTCCCTGCCAAAATACGTGACTTAACAACGGTATTCATCATAGGTGGCATTAGAACCCCAAGTATGCTGCCCCATGTGTTCCAGAATACTAGAATAGTTGTGTTCAGCTTTAAATACAGCTGATTGAGGCTCCCAACAGACAGTTGGGTGCACGGAGAAGTTCTGGAAACCTGTGTTTTGTACACGAACATGCTTCCCCAAAGAATTACTTGCGCCGAATTTCATATTTGATGGCACTCTGGAGTCTGAAACTGTTGATTTATCGATGGAGCAAGTATCAACCTAGAAATAGTCGTAATTGGAAGCCAGAGACTTGCATCTCACAACCCTCTCATACCCCAAACAATCCTTGCCTTCTCTATAACAGGCATCCTAGTATGGAATTTCCAGATTGTTGCTGTGCCATGTGTGTAAAATAATGGCATAAGGGGCGATGTCCTCTCCCAAGCTCTCCGAGGCCAGGCCTTTTAGCATGGAGCAGCTGTATTTTCGACGGGACGGTGTCACGTTCCAGGAAAGGGCCAAAGGAAGATTTCTAAATTAAATTAGGTTTTCAGAGGTAGAAATGAGGCTATGAGTGCTCATGATGCGAGTTCTTATATCAACACAGTATAGGCGTATCAATATGATAGAACGCCTGGAAGAATCATCCCTGCCTTGGAAATTGAGAATATTAGCCACAGAGAATATTCAATAAATCAAAAAAGTTAATGATGACCAAGACCTGGATATTTGAGAAGTCAAGAAAATTCAGATCCTGATTTTTGAAGCAGTCATATGCTTTTTATTATACTTTACATATGTGTCTCCCCATCCGTGTTCTCAATTAATTAACCGAAGCAAATCATCCTATCTCTTGCCTCTTATTGCTCCGTATCAATGCGGTTGTTGCTGTAGTAGTACATCCCATCGAGAAAAGTAGGAGGAACCGGATCATGTTTCTCCCATCTCCTCTCCAACTTCACATGGCCAAGCTGATTCTTAAAGCCGAATCTTTTTAAATTACGAGCCCAACGCTCCTTCGTCCATTCCCAAATTTTGTCGAGCTCTCTCAAACCAGAATCCGTACTAACTCTCGAGGTGTCATCCAGCCAGGTACCGTCCGGGCCAGGGCATAAGCCTGGACGCCTCTCCAGTAGAATGAAAGGGCGCATGAGTGGGTTGAAGTCGTCGCTTCCGTAGGTATCAAGCAGGTAAATTGTCTGCAGACTCCCGAGGCCAGCAAGCAATCGAAGTCGGTCGCGGGCACGAGAAGGTTCGGCCCGGAAGGTCATATCGGAGAATTCCGTGAACCAGTCGCGCATAGACAGAGTGACGGAGGTCAGAGTGATAGAGAATGGAGCGTTGAGAAAGGCAGTGACTCCATCGTGAGGTGATCTTACAAAGGGACGAATTCCAAGTAGCCTGCCGTCTGGCTCCGCACGTCTTGGGTGGAAGTAGAGGTTGTCCTGGGACGGGTCATACCAGAATGGCTTGATGTGCTTAGGAACTGTCCCAGCTGGCAAAGCGGCAGTTTGTGCATCTTCGATGAAATGGGATGCATGGAGGAGGATGTAGCGTCGTGTGATGATATTTCTAGACTGGCAACAGGTTTGAGCCATACCAGCAATCAATTGGTTGTCTTCCTCGTTGTGAGAGAAGCTCAGATTACGATGTGGTGCTGGACTGCCTATGGTAATGACCCGGTTCCTTGGCAAGGCATACTTCCAGATCACCTCCTTGATCTCGAACGGGAATTGCCCAAATCTATCCAGGGTAGGCGTTGATCGATCTGATGGACAAAAGATAAGAGTGTTGTGGTACGTAAGGAGGGGTATTTGAGCAGCTGTAGCCAGTCTCCGAAGTTCCTCATCCCTGGAGGCAAGCTTAGAGACCTCGACAAGCATAGCCCAGTATGTAGCAACCCTATGTGTATATTTTGCCACCCCTTCCAATAAATCAAGAGGCAAAAAGCCCGAGGCAGATGAAAAGAGCTTCATAATTGTGATGACAGCATCCTCGTCCTTCAAGTGTAGGTCCTTCAACTCGTCTTCGGTTTGGGAATTCTCGATCCACGAGAGCAACCTTAACACGTCAGCTAGGGCACTATCATCTGCGAAGAAGTATATAATTTTGATTGAATGATTGAAATATGCTGTCTTGATCTCAAAGTCATCGGTTGAAGCTAACTTCGCTCCTCAAACCAGTAAATCACAGGGGAGGAAACGCCAGCTCACTTTTTTAATAACCTGTAACGAAAGTAAGTAAGCTTCTCAATCTTGGGACGTAATTCTTCGAGATCCTTGAGCAGCTTGCTTCCGCGTGCGCGAGCAAGAACAAAAGAAGAAGCCATGGTGCTGTGTAGGAGTGGGTTGTTGCAATGTTCAAAGGGGAGCATTGGCAGATTGACGTTGATTGTTGAAGAAGGTGCTGTGTGGTCGAGGCTCGCCTTTGGAAGAATCTGAAGCGAGTTTAACGTGCTGCTTATAAGTGAGAGGCTCGGGGCAAGGCCGGAGGAGCAGGTGGCTGGAGGGGGGAGGTCGAGATCCCGTCAATCCGACATAGCAATCAATGGCTTTTACTGGCTTTTAAGGAGGGGAAATTGCAGTACAACGGAAAAGGAGGGTTTTGGTGCAAGATTGAATTATTTTATCATCAAATGAGGCTCTCCTACTACAATGAAGAGCAGTTGCGTTGGAAGTTGCAAAGGCGTGCTCTCTAACTCGGTCACCAACCCAATTTTGGCTTGGCTACAGCAACAGTTCCTATTATCTTAAAAAGCTGAATTCTGGTGTAAAGTAGCTTATGAATCCATATCGGCGACTCCAATTTATAAATATAAATATTTCGCTGCCAATCGATAGATCTTTTTAAGTGTTTGGGCTAGGTCCAAGCAAGTCACCCAAATTTGACTTGACCAACACAGCCGCCTTGTCTATCGGAATTTGCTGAAATTTTGCACAGCTCCGGTCATTAATATTTACTTGCTTTGATAGCTTTCAAAATCGATAATATATCACCAGTCTAGAGATATTTTGAAGTGTTTCGACGGTCACCGTGTATCGTTCTCAGGCGAGGAGGCAGGACTAGAAAAGCTTATTAGTGACTTCGACTTCCCAGAGCCAGAACACTAGCCAATTATGATTCTCCGCACGTTTCTCCTAAACAAACACCTTAGTAGCCCTCTGCCAGATATTTTAAGTTTTTGCTAGATGACTGGTGATGATATGTATATACGATACACCGCTGAAGGTTCATGCTTGTATTAGCCTGCAGGTAATATCATTTCCCCTCACGCTATCAAGTAGCAATTTCTGAAAACCTGCTCGCCTGTCTGCATACGATGGGAGCAAATGTGGCACCATTCACATAAAGGATGGAGTGTAGTGAATGTATCAGGTAACAAACCCAGTACTAATCCTCTTGAATTTTTCAGCTGGTACATCGGATCCGAATCTAGAGGACATCTTCTTTCTAATCACGCTGTCAATCAGGGGTGCTGTTCAAATTTATTTTGCACCAACAGCCTCTCCACGCTTATTCTATACCAGGTTTCTGTGGAAACCAGAGAGAGATCATGTATTCAACATTGCTGTCTTTCAATCATGGCAAGGGGATAGAAGCTGCTGCATTAATATGAGATCTGTTTTAGGCACTGTTAGAGGTCCTGCCGTCAGAGCTCTTCTATGTCTCTCAAGACTTCGTTCTCTTTCTCTTATACATGCACTTCTACTGCAAGGTTACTACATGCAAGAATTTAGAAAACAGGTAACTAAGACACACAGAATCAGATTGTGCATCTTTCATCATCTGGGTATATTAAAGCTATACTAGACTCTATTTCACTTCTCGCTTCACCACAAAGCCACCATGAACAATCCAGCAAGCATAACACTAGCTAATTCGTCTCTGGAGCGCCTCGAGGCCTCTATCGTAAAGTAATGGAACGAAAAGTAAGGAATCCAAACCCCTCCTCAATCAACATCGAACACTAACCTTGCACACCCAGTTTACCCAAATGCAAGGGAAACCCAGATATTAGCATCGATACCACCAGTGGAGCTGGAAATGGTCTGCTAAGATTTTACGCGCACTCAACCATCTTGCCTCGCTCCAGTCCTGCGATTGCCGCGGGAAAGAGATACGAATCACCACCTGTGAGTCTCCAATCCGTGGTGCGGATATGAGCTAATTGAATGATAACAGAGCTATGTCTTCAGAATGGTGGAAGCCCCAGCACTGGTCGAGGCGTTTCTGACGATGGATACCAGTCCCCGGAATCGAAATCAGCACGGGAAAAGCTGCGTGGACCTGTCCCTATCTCTTCGATGCCCCCAACTCAGGCTTTAGAAGTCTTGAGACTTTGCCTCCGAGGCATTGCCGCTCGTCTTACCTTCAACACTGATATGTATCTTATGGCCACCAAATACGGATTCTCAACCTTGAAAGACTTGGCATTCAAGAAGTTCTTCCTGGCAGGTAGCGATCACTGTAATTCCGACGAGTTCATTACCTCAATCAAGAGCATTTGGACAAATACGGAGGATAGCGATGTGAAGATGAGGAATGCTATTGCCAGGATGGCCTTTGAGAATTTCATGGACTTGAGGGAGAGGACCAACTTCTCTGAGCCTGCTCGCAAAAACTTCCGTACTCTCGCCCTAGGTCGCATCTGCTTTGACGACTGGATGTTTGACTTGGCTCGGAAGGAGCATTTGGTGTTCAAGAGAGAGGGCCAACTCAATGAACTGGGGAAGCTATTGGACCAACTCCGAAGGAGAGCAGCTGAGACTAACTAGCTGGGTGATTTGCTGGTCCTAAGTGAGGAATCGCAGTTGCTGGTGGAATATCTTGATTCTTGACAAGGCGGCAAGGAAATATTTGAGTGTTGGAATTGTTGGAAATTCCAGGTACTCTCAGAGATCCTCGGACCCAAAACGCCAGCATCAAGTGAATACACAGTATCTACTTGCTTCTCAAATAACGTCTCTTCCTACTTGGGTATTCACTCTATTTATTCCTTCGCAATACATGTACAAAACAACATCCCCCAACGCCAGTTATTCTCGCGCTCTCTGTCTTCCAGCCCGTCAACATACCCCCTATCACCACCTAGTATTCAGGTTATTCGGATAACGTGGTATGAAGTTCTGCCTCTGCTCTCTTTGTAACTTCTCTAGTTTCTCTTGCTTATCACTCCGGTATTTCTTCCAACTAAATATCAGACCTCCAACAGCACATATCGCTCCTACTACTGATCCAACGATCGTACATATCAGAGAAGTTTTGCTGAGACCTCCTGATGAGCCACTGCTTGCTGAGGGTGTACTTTGGGAGCTAGAGGATGTTGTTGAGCCGGACTCTAATGTCGCAGTGGGTGAAGATTGGGTTACTCCTTTGGTTGAAGGAGTTGGTGATGTAGCGCTTGGTTGAGAGGCTGGAGACGTCGAAGTTAACATTGTGGTTTCCGTTGCCTGTGTACGGGAAACGGTTGAACTCGTTTGCACATCAACCACAGCCGAGCCGGTTACCAAGTTCGCCTGTGAGGAGGATGCCAAGGAGGCTTTACATTTTGATCAACCCCTGGACCCGAATTTCCAAAGAGGAGGGGTGGCAGAAAGGAGAATGCTGGACTTACCCGCACCTGGGTCCCCAGCCGCAACTATTTCTGCAGCACTCATCACATCCGGGCTATTGTTTAATGCACAGTTATAGACTGCTGTTGCCGCTGCCGTCTTCAACTCCTCCAGCCCGCAGTTGGTAAATACACATTGGGCAAATAATGACTGTCCGGTAGAATCGGCGCAGAGACAAGCCGTGTATGTTACTTCATCCCCGGTGTAGACGCATCTATTATGTTCCTGAGTGATTAGACTGGCTGAGCACGTCATCGCGCAGGTCGAGTAGGTCTCATAGATAGGGATAGTGGGGCTTCGAGGAGAAAGGAAGGCGAGGGTAAGGGGAGCTAAGAAAAGAGAAAGATAGCTATACATTTGGATAACGTTGAAATATTCGGGATAATATGCCAAGTGGAAGTTAGGAGGTGAGGTGCAGTAAAGACGAGGGCCAGGTGGCGATACAAATACTTCAGTGGGGGTTTCCATGTCTCAGCCTCGATATTCAGCTCTAAGACGCCAACCCTCATCGCCCAATTGAAATGTGGAGTTCATCATGACAAAGCTCTCTGTCAAAGATAGAAAATTGAGTGATTCCGTGTTCGAGAATATCGGCTCTCGTGTGACAGACGACTGCTTTGGCACTTGGCCTAGCTAGCACTTGGCGAAAAAAGAGAGACATCGCAAAGTGGGCCGTAGTGACCTGAACGACAAGTCAACGTACCGAACTTAGTTACTAGAAATCCTTCATCTTTCAAAACCTCCGAGCTCCTTTAGAGTAAGAGTTGGTGTCGTTACTCGACGTCCACCAATTCTGCTGCCCCGACTTGATTTTTGAGAACCAAGGGAGTAATCAAGATATTCTTGAATTTCCATAATTTTCCAAGTACCAGAGTCCATCTGGTCATTAAATAAATTTGAATACTCAATTTAACGAAAAGGCTATGCTCGCGAAGATTGCCATAGTAAACGGCGAGCAGTGGCGTAAGCACTTACGTTGACTTGCCTCAATATTCAAGGCAACCTCGGGCTCCAGGACGGTATGCTACTTCCCCTACTTGGGTACTGGACAGTTTTCCAGTGAGGTGACTTTAACGGGCTAAAGGTCGAATTCATTTTTTCCCCACACGAACTTGAGATGACTGCCAATTACAACTGAAAAATTCTCTTGCGTTGAAGTAGGCTCTAGGCTCTGATCTCCTCAATGGCCATTGAGGAGATGCAGGGATTTAGAAATCACATGGAGATATAAAACCTCGTAGCTGCCATTTTTCGAGACACAAGATGGAAAATATCGAATATATTTTTAACGAAAACGAAATTGCTCAATGGCTCTCTCTTTGTAGCTCGTCTATATAAACACAGCGTGTCCCTCCCGGATCCCTTAAGCAGCTCGCTTGGTCTCAAAGATTATAGTAGCAACCATGGTCGTCGAGTTTGATGCTGCTAAATTGATGTTGGAAGTAAGTTTTGCAAGTGCCGGGAAAACTTTTCAATTTATATTCTGATCTGGAAGTAACGGTCGATGATACAAACTTTTATGTTGATCATCAAATTGTCCGTGGACATTGTGAGGCTTTTGATAAAGCAGTGCAATGCTTCAAGGAGACTGCAGAAACAGGGTTTGAGGTGCGAAAGGATGCCGAAGAGGCGTGAGTGCAGCTAGGTCTCCCCGCTTCTGAAGGACTGGTACTTGCCAAGTTCGGGGCAGCAGTTGAAAATCCATGGGCTCTACCCAGTTTGTGGCCTCGGTCAAACACTTGTTTATACTCCCAGGCAAAGAAGCAAAAATTGGATGAAAAGTCAGAGGACAGTTAGGCCCCAGGATCAGATGAAAGTTCGGAGGACGACCTGGAAAAGTACCTTGACAAATGCCAAGATGACAATTATGGTGACATATTTCAAAAAAGTGCAACAAACAAGTCTTGGGAAATACTTTCCCGAGTGAGAGAACTGGGTGTTGAAATTGCATCCGAGAGGAAGTACCCAGCGAGGAGGGCGGATTTCTTGACACTCATCAAATCTAAAGGGGTTGGAGTTGGCATGTTTAGGTTTTGAAAAGGCTAGTGTGACATATGAGGAAGGTGCACTTTTCACTAGATAGATGAACGAGGACGTGAACACCTGTGTAGTATCAGTTTTATATTCAGAAAAAAATGCAAACCCAAAAATGCAACGCTGTCATTATTCATAACTCTATCAATGGCGTGCCCCGGCCAATGCAATGTACCCAAATCCCATGCTGCCAGATGCGGCCTCTACCCCAAAAATGCAACAGAAAACGCCACTCTAATGCTTCGCCCGCGCGACCAAAGACCTAACAAGCGCCAATCCAATTCCTCTTCCACGGATTGCAAATCTCCTCCTCTCCTTGGTCAATCTTCGCAATCTTCTCCAAAAGCCTCCAATCAAAAATCTCCATCCATTCCTTCTTCCCATTCCTCTTTAACTCCAAATCGCTAATCTGGTTCAAGAAAGCAGCCGTCTGCTTCATCCTATTCGACTCAACGAGAGCGATTTTCCGTAACCTTTTACCGGTTTTGGAACAGCGGCGGGGGAGAGAGGGGTGTGAGAGAGCGGCGAGAGAGGTGATGAATGTCGAGCCGTGGAGGAACATGATGTTTTCCGTTATCCAGGGAGTGGAGGAGATGCAGGGGGAGAGGATGAAGATGCAGTTAAAAATGGGGCAGGTCTTTTGGGTGAGTGTGCAGACGCCGGTTCCGAAGGTAATGAGGTCTTTGATTGGCCGTGGTTCCAGACTCTTGGTTCTCGACCGGCGAGGGCTTCGCCTGGAGACGTTGGAAGGGATGGAGCCGAGTGGTATTCTTGTTGGAGTCGAGGGCTGGCTGCGAGGTGCCGCTCGCCTCTGAGATAATAGGGAAGACTTTGGAGGTGTAATAAGTGATGTTGTCTCTTCTGTGTCTGAAGTTAGGTCCACGAAGATCCTTTGTGGTAGAGATGATGGAGGGCAAGGTAGCGAGTAACTTGTAGCTGGTGCATTCTTCGGTGTTAACGATGCCGGATTGAGAGGATTGGAATTCATAACAGATGTCCCAGGGAAAGTACTTGGGTCTGGTGATGTTGGCGTCAGAGGATTTGGATGGCCTCTGCGTGACATTCCACGAGAATTTGGAACTGACGATGCTGGTGCTGAAGAGTCTGGATGCACTTCACTCGGCCTGTGAATAGCACTTGAGTTCGTTCTGGCTGGGTTCAAACGATGTAGATCAATATCACTTGACCCACGCATAACCATCGTTCCTTCACGGCAAATGGCACTCGATGTTGGAGTCGCCAGCTGTACACTAACTTTGACGCAATTAGGCAAGTATGAGTGATCTTGCCCGACCGATAGATCCTCTGGGAGCTCGATCGGTGCATAGCTTTTGAGAATAAGGCGTGTTAGCCATTTAGCCTCTCGAGGCTTCATCTTTAGGTACAAGTCCCTGAGGACCTGAACATCGTTGATCTCCCTCACCCAAGAGCCAACCAATGACTGTACTTCTGGCGAAGAATTGCTCTTAGTGGAGGCAATACGGAGTAAAGCCTGGTCAATTGCTTCGCAGGTCACTGCGTTTATTTGGGATGTTGTCTGTGGATTAAATTAGTAAAATACTCAAAACGAAGTAGGGTTCGTCCAAGTATGAGGGCATTTTAGCTACTGGCCACCAAGACTCAGGATCAGCCTATAAGATTATTCCCCTACCAAGTTGGAAAGAGATTTACTTACACCTTTCATACTTTCCACAACGCGGAAAACACAAGCACCTAGATCCCCTCGATGGGGCTCCTGCTGCCATCTCTGAAGCTCGACGTATTGTTCTTTTGATACGCCTAAGATTCTCGCAATCATAGACTCGAGGACTGTTTCAGACATTCCGTATGCCCGGTCAGTTTGTTTTTCGGGCCGCATCATAGCCATAACCGCATCTGAGTCTATACTGAAGTGATTCAGCGAATGCCGGAACCGCCTGAGCCATCGAATAAATCCTTCGTTCCTGTAGCGTACTGCATCTGTGTGCAGTAATGGTACCTCACGCAGGTAAGGCCGTTCCAGGTGCTCTAGCAAGTCGCAAAAATGAACAAAAAGAAAAGGCATAACAGCTATCTGGTACGAGGATGCAAAGGATAGCCATAAGAAAGGATGTGGTGATTGTGGACTCGTGGTGCAAATGTTGTCGTGTTAAAGATCCGACGAGGCGGAACGCGAACTAGCCACCAGATCAGGTGACCTTCCTACCCAACCACCTCCGAAGGTGAAGTTCCAGTGCGGAATTCTTCAACAAAACGGTACGCGGCCCTCTTTCACACAATATCGCATGTGTTTAAACTTGTCAAATCACTCGAATACACGAGCTCAAGATCTCCCTATATGATGTCCTTTTGTTGACAGGGGCGCACAGCAACGCCGCTAATTTGAGCAAACAGGGGCAAGCGTCATTTGGGCCGGATATCATTTGACATGGCTCCTAGAAAAGTCCGGGTCCCATCTCTCCTGAATTATCATCAAGTTTACTCAGCTTCTCTTCGCTCCTTTCTACACAGTTGTTCAGAATGCTCTGAATAACCCTACTCCCTCTGATTCTACTTGCGTTTTTGTTTATATTATGACTATATGACTACTATATACGAACTCACTTCATATTTGTTTTTTTTCGGGGGTTTACACTCCTTTCCGGTTGTTGACTTTCAACAACAAAGCTTTCGCCGACGAAAACGACTCACTTTGGGACTGACACGCATACAAAGAGCGTCCTCTGTTTCTTCGCTCGACCTCGACAGCTCGCAGTATCCGCAGAAACAGACGATATGCAACATGGCTAACAACCACCATCGTCGCGGTTCGTCAATTGATCGCATTACAATTGAGTCAATCATGAAAACTGGAGAAAAGCCGGAACGAGCTGCTCCTCCAAGTCCTCGTATTGGGAACTCGCCCAATCGTACGGTTTTTCCAATGTCTCCGCCTTCAAGACCTGCAATGGGTCATGCTCGAGCTATGTCCTCCACACAACGACGGCCGAATCGCTTGTCATTGAGCTTCCCTATAGCTACCGGCAGAAGCAGCAACGAATCGACGAGACCAACTCCAACTTCCTTGGACATACCATCTGTTCCGTCCACTCCAGTAAGTCTGCCAAAGCTCTCACCAGACGACCCCAGTGGCTTTCTTGTTGCTCTCGCAGGCCAAGAGAGACGTGTGCTGGAATTGAGGGAAGAGCTCGAAAAAGCAGAGAGTGATTTGCGGCAGCTTAAGAAGCAATGGGCACTTCACGAGGCGCAGAGGAAGAAAACCGAGATCCGACCTGCACAGCCTTTGCGACCTCTTGCTACAAAAACAACCGCGTCAGACAGCCGTAGCGGTGAGGAGCTCGGGATCACAACTAGACAGAGTGCGGAATTGGACAAGAGAAAGGCATTGCTAAACAATCTCAATATCCCGAAGGAATCTCGAAGGAAATTTTCAGGGGCTCATACCCGCGCACTGTCTCTGCTCTCGCCCGAACGATCAAATTTTACACATAGCTTTCCACCAGTTCAAGAATCTGGTTTTGAGAATAGCGGCCTCTCAAGACCTCTCACCATGCCTGATACCAGCCAAGGCATCCGCAAGATATCATCTAACCGAGCAAACCGCAACTCTTACCACGGCGGTATCACACATGGAGCAAAGCAAGTTGCTGAGGATGTTAAGGCAGGACTATGGACTTTTCTCGAAGATCTACGACAAGCCACAGTTGGAGACGAGGCAGTCAACGGGACTACCAATCGATCGACTTTGGAGAACCCAAGCGGCGTTTCTGCTAGAAGAAACAGCAAGGGCAGCCTTCTTGGGAATGAAAGACCTAAACGTGGCCCATCGCCCAAGAACATGTCCCCAAGAACTTGGGATTCTTTGACTGGAAATAGCCCTCTTTTGGAGGCTGCAGGAAACATATGGGACGATGCTGCGCAATCAACACCAGTGAAGAAAGACCGTTCTACGATTAAGAAGAGCAGACCATTGTCTTTGGCTGCACCTCTGATGGATGATATGGATGATGATTGGTCAAATTGGGATTCTCCGACTCCCAAGTCACCTAGGTGGAGTGGAAGCACTACCCTCTCAGATCCGGCTACTCCATCACACGGAAGCATAGATGATCGAAATGTCAAGTACGGCTCCAATCACACACTCCCAGCTTTCATCCCAACTAACAACCACCACAGAATATCCGACGACTCTAGCACGTCCTCAAAACGCGACGAGATCCAATGGCCAGCTCTCGAAAAGCTAAGCCCTAATCACCTCAAAGGCCAGGTGCAGCGAACTATGTCCACAATCATGAAAGAATGGGAGAGAACCATTACGCCGCCCTCGGAAGAACAGGACCCAGCGGCAGAGAGTGAGCAGCGATTGATAGATACCAGCTCCCAAGATGAGGTTCTCATGATGTCGAGATGAGTGTTGGGTTGGTATAGGAGTTTTAGATTTTGAATTAGGAGTGTGTAATTTGACGACGGATGATTTTAATGAAGATTGATGAACTGCATTTTAGAGTTTGATCCTACGGATTTTGAGCTATAATTGTATTTTTGAGTGTGCAGGTCCCATATTTCTTCTGACCGTTTGACTTGCAGAGTGAGGGCTGCAAACTTGAGGCTCAAGTTATTGAAGAATCATGTGAAAGTCTGCTGACTTGACATTCACTCGTTTCAACGTGCTCGAGCGTTTGTTCGTCAAGAAAACGAGCAATCTCCTGTTGACAATGCAAACAATAATCCACGGGCACTAATAACTCCACGTAATAACTGTGCCGCAATTCTCCATCTTTCCAGCTGATCTCCCCACTTCGTCTCGGTTGTCTCTCTACCATTTCACCTCATTTCATCTCTTCATCTCAACTCCTCCATCTATCTCCAAATGTTTCAACCAGCCTAACCTCGCTTCACACCGCCCCTCCGCCCCCCCTCTCACCATGGTCATCTCCAAACTCGCAACCACTCTATTAATTTTCCACACAACAAGCACCCTCCTAACCCTCCTCCTAACCCAACACATCGACTCCCTCATTCCAGAAGAGGACGACCCCCTAGGCTCCCTCCTCGCCTACTCCCTCATCCACACTAGTTCCATTTCCCTCGCCTGTCTGCTAACTTCACCAATCCACCTCTGGCCTCTCATCAAACACAACCCACGCCCCATATCCCTCAAGCGCCATCTCGTCATAGTCGCACTGTTCGGCCCGGTTCTCGCGCAGCTTTTCGGGCGGTGGGGAGGCTGGATCGTTGCCCGTATATCCCCCTTGGCTGATTCTTCAGACTTTATTCAAGGGAGGATTTCGCTAATGGAAAATGCAGCGGGAGATGATCCGGTGCTGTGGAGCGCGGCTTGCTATGACCAGGTTGAGTTGAGGGATCCGAATTGTCTGGTTAAAGCGGTTTTCTGTGAGCGGAAATATGGGGTGAGTAGAGAGAGGGCGGAGCGGTGGGTGGGTGCGAGGAGGTGGCGGAATGGGTATGTGTTGCAATTGGGGAGTGCATGTGCGATGGGGTTGAGAGATAGAGGGTTTTGGGAGGGAGGGAGAGGGATGTGCGTGAGTGACTTTTGCGATTTTGCATTTCTTCTTTCTGGAGTGACGGGAGAGTCGTTCCAGTTACTGTGGAGGCTCGCCACTTTCCCCGTGTGGCTTTTACAACAGAGAAGTTGCTGGTCACGAGCCTTAGAAGCAGGAGCGGATTTACTTGTTACTTACTGTTTCTATATTTGAGGCACACGTGGTCGTTTTGGGATTACCCGTAAGGATCAAATTTGGGTTGACGATGTGGGTAGTATATAGGTCCTGCTCTTGACGAATGGTCCGATCTCACCTCACCAACTATGGCCGAGTACCAGCGTCGGACTATCGAAGAATGCTATGCCCGTTTCGGATTCGATATCCAGATCGAAATCCCGGAGGGAAGTGGCTTGGAATGGGGGGAGGATGTGGGGAATGAAGTACGTTTTCTAATATCCCCGCTTTTCCTCTGGCCGTTCTGGTTTCTATCTTCCACTTTTTGAGATTGGGAGAGAGAAATGAGTGTACAGAAGAAGTAATAAAGGGGATAATAGGGAAAGTAGCAGAAGGCTGACATCAGAAACAGGCCGTACCAATAGTCCGCTTCAAAGTCCCAGAACACTACAACTCCCCCGAGTCAGGAGAATACGTTGAGTACGAGAAGTTCGCTGATGAAGTCATTGCGGGAGAGGAGAAAATCGCTATGAAAGCCCCGAAACCAAAGGAAGCAAATGAGGAGAAGGATGACGAATGGTTGTGAAAAAAGGCTGAAGGATTGCCGTTGTTTGATTAACACTGGATTAATGATCTGCCCCTAATCTATCTATTCAACAGCTCAAATCGTTGCCCATCCCTCCTCAATAGGTCTCAACTCTCCCTTCCCCTTAAAGCACTCTGAAATCTCGGCTTGCTCATTCAGCGAAAACCTGGCAGTTTGAGTACCAATCGTCGCCAAGCCTCTCCAGCGTTTGAAGTCTTTGGCATTGCGTTTGTCGCCATGTGCCTTAGCCGCACACTCCAAATGACCCTGAGAGAACGCAAGCAGGGTCGATATTTTCTTTGCGGCATATCGTAGATCAGGGAGCAGATCGTTCCGGTCTCTACGGAGTGTGTGAGCGAGAATCAACGACGTACCACCGCACTCTGCTCCATGGGGGCGAGGGGAATTGAAAGATAGAAGAAAAATACTTTTAAGCCAATTACACTGCCAAAGTTCACCGGCCGCACATACTGATAACTCGCTGTTTGGTAATTGACTCGACTGGCGATTTTGTAGACTGTTTTGTCGGAGAAGAACTTATTTATGCAATTATCTTCCCTTCCCATATTTCAATCCGGTCTCAAGTCCTTGAAACTTACGTTTGGGATGAGATCTTGACTTGACATGCTTTGGTTATTGCCTTCGCTTGGATGTTGATTTGGGTGTGGAAGTAGAATGGCATGATAATCATACGAGTTGCCCATCTGTTCACCAATTCTTGATTCTATATCTCTAAATATTTACAAATCTTACTCCATATTCTACATCCTAAAGATTTAGAGATTCGACTGCTCATTCAAAAAACCCCCCGTCACAGCCCTCAACAGCTGATTCGCAATCGCCGTCTGCGGGGGTAACCTCAACCCCCCCTCTTTATATCCCTCTCCGGGCCCCTCTCCAAGTCCACTAGTCCCGACCCTCAACGCCTCTCGAATATCATCCATCTCTATCCATTTCGCATCTTCTAACTCGGGGTCATGCTCTAAATGTATCTTCTCTCCATCGGGGAGTGCTTGCCCCACAGCTCCGATCATCAGGTTGGCAGGGTAGGGCCATGGTTGCGTTGAGTGGATTACGACCCGGCCGAGGAGGACCCCAGCTTCTTCCCAGACTTCTCGACGCACAGCTTCTTCGACTGATTCGGCGGGTTCGAGGAAGCCTGCAAGAGTAGAATACCAGTATGGAGGCCAGCTCTTTTGGCGCCCGAGGAGCACACGCTTGCTGTCGTGGGATACGACGGCCATGATAACAGTGGGGTCTGTTCGTGGGAAGCAGAGGTTGGAGACTCCTTTTCTTGTAATGCATGCTGCTCGCTCGCGGGGTTTGGCTTCGACTGTGGTGGCTCCTCCTTGGGCTGTGGGGAGTGAGGCGTAGTCGGTGGGCGGGCATAGTCTTTTCGTACCAGCGTTGACGGACATTGTTGGTTGACCGCAGCCTCCGCAGAAAGGGTTTCGTGCATTCCAGTCAAGCAGTGCTCTTCCTTGCGCATATATGGCAGCTTCTGGAGTTAGTATAGCTCAGTTCCGGAGATGTGGGAAATCTTACCTTCTGGAGCATTGAGGGTCATATGCACTCGTCCTCCCATGAATTTATGACCCTTAGCCTCCATAGCTTCAATAACTCCTTTAGCTTGTTTCTCTACTGTTCCCTTGGGTGTCACATCCACTGCAAAGTATGGCTTTCCCTTGTATATACCATGCTCGAAACCATCCTTATTTCTCTCGTCCAGTCCCAAAAACAACACTAGTGGGAGAGTTATTGTCGAGTTGTACTCGTCAATCATCTCCTTCTCTGTCTTCTCAAACGGGTTCTCCCCAATCAACGCCCTGATGTCCGCGTGCGTCGCATATTCCAACTGTGAAGGGGTTTTCACCAGCGGAGCGAGATTGTTATATAGAAGGAAGGATGTCGTAGGATGTGTCAGGGCTTTGGAGATGAAATCATGATCAGCGCGCAGAAAGGAAACTCGATTTAAAGGACTCCCCGAGAAGTAATTGGCGACTTCTCGCCCGAACTTCCTGCTCAGCATTGAGTCTACGTCGTGATGTGCCGGGTCTGGGAGGTCTGGCGGGGGGGGCATGATCGTATCTGACTCCTGGGATCTAAGTGTGACTTGGAGTTGTCCTGGAGAGTCTTGGAGAGACAAGAAAGAAAACACAACGATGAGGGGCAAGAAGTGAAGATGTGGGGTTGGCCCAGGATTGCTCAGCAATCCTTATCGCCGAAGTGACACTCGATTCGAGAGATTGGAGGCATGGGCCGGAAATAAAGACATTACAGTATACTTCTGAATCACTGAATGTCATACCCTGAAGCCGAGGCTATAATTTCTTGACTTTCTGGAGATGGCGAGGCTTATGTCATCCGTTATTTTGTGGCACCAGGCGTTGACGTTCTATGTAAGGCTTGAGCGTTTTTCTCCAGCTTCGTGATATTAAGATTCTACATCTCTCCAAGTGGAGAGCTTTTCCATTGATAAGTTTTTGAATTTTTATGGTTGCCAGCCAATTTGAAATACCAGATCAATTCATCATCGGTCTACTGCTTGACTAAGATTCAAGAATAGACTGCTGCGAGCCTCCTTCGTATTCTACTCGGTTTATGAAGGCATGAACACTGCAACAGAAGAATTCTCGATGATGCTCTGTATTGCATATTCTTATATTGGACTTCCTTTATTAGACTGGATCAGTACTTATTCTGCCACGAGTTCTCCCTTCTCGTTCCGCCCTCCTCAAAGAATCCGCAATCTTTTCATGCCCAGCATGAACCGCTACCTGCAACGGAGTCCAACGCTTGTTACCTGCCACCAGCATCACATTCGCACCTTTCTCAAGAAATAATTCCACAATATCTCGATGCCCACTCTCAGCAGCAGCACTCAAAGCTGTGTATCCGTTGTAGTAACAACCACCAGTGTTAACTTCTGCCCCAGCCGCCAACAGCCTCTTCACAACATCCATATACCCGCCGAGAGCCGCGAGTTGTAGTGCACTCAGAGACTTATACTTCATTAGCGGCGGATTGACCTCTGCCCCATCCTCCAGCAACGAATCTACAATCTCAAGAAATCCCCCAGCAGCAGCAGCCTGCAGCGCCGTTCTCCCGAAAGTAATTGCTATTCTTGCATTAATCTTCGCACCCACAGCCAACAACCTCTTCACAATCACAACATGCCCCCCTTCGGCCGCAGCCTGCAGCGGCGTCCTCCCCATATACCGATGGGCAGCAATATTCACATCCGCTCCCTCCTCAATCAGACTCTCTACAATCTCAAAATACCCCGCTCCAGCAGCCAGCGTGAGAGCTGTTCGACCCCCATTATTACCTCCAGGAGCATCAACTTCTGCACCTGCTGCGAGTAAGGCTTCAACAATGCGAAAATGCCCGTTTATGGCAGCAGCTTGAAGAGCGGTCTTTCCGTACCAGCCGGTGGGAGGCGCATTTACGTCTGCTTTCAGGCCGAGGAGCCGGGTGACTTCGAGAGTGTTGCCTTCGGACGCCGCGAGCTGGAGGGGTGTCCATGTGGGTTCATCGTTGAGCCCGTCGTTTGATTCATCGGCCTCTGATAATTTTTCTTGTTGTGAACTATAGCTCCATGGGATCGTGTTGAGTTGCTTCATTCTTAAGTTTGGTATGGGGCTTATGCGCCAGGGCTGCGTTAAGGCTTGATCTTGGTCATGGAGGAGCAAAATTTGGAGGGATGGTCAAGTGTTCAATTCCCGAGTACAATAATGCCTTATGTCCAAGAAATTGTTTAATAAGCATGCTTGGTTTTTGGAAACAAATGCAAGATGTCTTGCCCTGAAGTCAGCATCTCGTCCTCGTGACGCACAGGGGAAGCTACAGTAGCCCAGTTATCAGATGACGTTTGGAGGCAAAGCAGATAGTAAGCCGCAGGGCGCAACAAGGGTCTTGTCCCGTTTTTGGAAGGTGCTAATGTAAAGTAGCTGGAGAATTTGGACTTTAAAGCTGTGCCACTAGTTCTCAATTGAAACCCCGATGCATTAAAAAATCCATGAATATCACACCTTTGACGTTTGTCTATTCATGGTGAGGGGGGTGAGCAGGTAAGCTCCTTGAGTGTCAAAGTTTTGTTGCACATTAAAGCTTGGGGTTACTTTGGGGAGTAAGGTAGTAGATTGCTTTGCAATCTTCTGTTGCATATCGAGGCTTTGTTTACTTGAGAAAGTCGGGAGAGGAACTCATTTTGCAAGCTTTCGCTCGAAAAGTGGGGTAGGAGATTGATTCACTTTGCCAGGAGGTTGCACATCAAGATCTTGTCCAGAATTGGAGAACTACCTAGGGCAGAAGTTAGCTTGGCCTTGGTATTACACTTTCTTCGCACATTTGGCTTTGTGGTTACTTTGGAAAGCCAGGTGGGCAGTCACTCTGCCTTACTTCTCAAACTCTTCTTGGGAATTGAGTCTAGGCCTCTTCGTAATTGTAAGTATCATGTATGGGAGCTGACTATCGCTTGTTACTCTCCTGAAGAATTAAAACTCCCCTGCTTATATGTAGTGCTACAAAGTGAGCTTTCCAGTTATCTCACGCATTTTAACCAGATCCTTCCACACCAACCCACCGATGCCTTTTTACTTTCCAATGGGCGAGAACTCTCGACTAATATTTAGATCTAGATTGTATTCGAGTTCACTTTAGTTGAATTTAAAGTCCCGCTCCTCTATACCTTACGGCATCCCATTTCGTCGCCTCCCCCCTCTCCTCGCTTAGCCGCTAGTAGAAGTCAACAATCCCTTGAAAAAACACGACGTTTCCACCGAAAAAATAACAACACGTTGTATCTTAGATTTAAGAGGCAAAAATGTTTGCCCCCGGGCGGGCTATTTATTGTCGATTCGTTTTTGCGTTTTCGTATTGGATCGAGCTCCGGGATATCGTTAATCGGCCAAATTCATTCCTGCTTCGCGCTTTAAGCACCAAGTATGATTTCTCTTTCTAGTATACACAACATCACAGACCTAACTTCTCCTAAGTACTTTCCGTATAAACGAACTCACTCTGTATATACTATTCACCTTATCCACCTTCGATGTGCCAATTCTTACCACATGTTTTGTCAAGAAAGCCCAGGGACTGGTCCTGCGTTCTCCAAAGAGCAAAGCTCACTCAAGCGCATTTGTTTCTGGACTTCCACCATCGTACAATTATAACAGTGGGAGAGGGATTCTCAAACAACCTATTCTTTTGCTCTGGAATAATCATTTGTGTTCATTTATAGAGAGAAACAACAGAAAATCGCAACAACATCTTGCGAAAGGCACGTTCATGCAAATCGATAGGGGGCTCTACCCGAGTCAGGACCACAATTTAGTGGCGACCCATCACCTGACGTATCTGAAAATCTCGCCCGGCTCCGATGCACCCAAGAAAACCTCGAATCCTATAACTATCCCCTCATCCCTCCACCATTTACATCCTCACTCCCATTTTACCCTGGAAGTTGGGTGACGTTCTTTTGTTTGTTCAAATTTGGCCTTGTGCAGGGGACTTGCGAGTCAGAAAGCTTCCTAGGATCTGGGGAAGCACGCCCGCGTCATTGAAGAAAACGCTGGGTTTTGCGGGGTAAATTGTGAGGTGGTCCAGTGGCTGCTGAGGCAGAGGAGGAAACTCAACTACGCGCTTGAGCTGCAAGTTACACAGGGGCTTTTGAAGCCTCAATATCCTTTACCAACATGTTTCCGCCTTCTCAAAATCTCGATTTGGACATCGAAGCCATCAGCGGCATTTGCGGGTAAGTCACGAGACCAGTGTCAAAAATCTCAAATTTTATACAGTAGCTAAGAGGAGAAAGGTCAATATCAATCGCCTGCTGGATCATAGTCTTCTCCCCCCAAATCCTCGAAAACTTTCGCCGCGGCTCAGCTGATGGCCTCTCCCTCCGCTTCATCGTTGTATGGTCCGCAGGCGACATTTTCAACATCCTTGGCGCTATCCTCCAAGGTGTACTTCCCACCATGATCATCCTAGCTATCTACTACGCTATGGCAGATATCGTGCTCTTGGGGCAACTTTTCTACTACCGTGGCTTTACATGGAGTGATGAGATCAACCCCCCAAAGCGGAATCAGCAAGTGAATGGGAATAGGAATGGGAATAGGCATGTGGGTGAGGCGGATGAGCAGACGGGTTTACTAGCACCACCAGCTTTAGAACGCCGCCGCCGCAGTTCTGTCTCCGCCACCCATCTTTCCCCCGCCGTCCCCCTCCTCGAAGCTCCTAAGCTGGGTGATCCTTTGGCTATTCCTAAGCCAACAACTAGATTACAAGCCATACTCTTCAATCTTTGCGCCATCTTCATTGTTTGCGCTGCTGGTGTTCTTGGCTGGTATGTTAGCTACAACACGCAAGACGGGCGTTCAAAGACCCCGAAGACCCCTAAGCACCAGGCTGGAGATGACCTCTCTTTCAGTACTTGGGGTCAGATCTTCGGGTATCTATGTGCAGCGCTTTATCTAGGATCTCGCATTCCTCAGCTTTTGCTCAACTACAGAAGGAAGAGCACAGAAGGCATTTCAATGCTGTTTTTCCTGTTTGCTTGTATCGGCAATCTTACATACGTTTTGAGCATCTTTGCGTATGAACCCCATTGTCCACACAAGTACGGAAAATGCCACCCCGGGGAAGCGGGAAAGATTTATGGGACGTATATTTTAGTAAACGCTAGTTGGGTGGCGGGGAGTTTGGGAACGCTGTTTTTGGATTTGGGCATTTTCGTGCAGTTTTTTATGTACTCTGAGCGAGAGGGAGACGAGAACAAGGACGTAGCGGTGGAGAGCGGGGTGGTGAGGGAGGAGAGGCCCGGAGACCTAAGGCCGTTGTTAGATAGGGGGGACTCGGGGTATCAATGATGAAATCGGTGGGGGAATAGATATGAGTGTGCGCATTTTGCACACACGGATGCGGTTATGAGCAGCTTGGTTTTAGGCGTTGGTTTGATAGCATTTGACGGCTGCATTTGAATACACTTGGAGTTTGGAAGAAACAAGCTATGCGACTTCAGGAATCTGAGGATTTCTAATGATCTACTCAAATATGTATGTCGCAAGAAAGAAATCTGCCGTAGCACTTGCAAAAGCAAAATCTAGCCTCCAGCGCCAAAACACAGGTATCCTCGCCATATCCACTTACCTACCAGATCCACCACTCTTATATTGTATAGGCACTCAGCCTAGCTTTGTATACCTCGTGCTTAACGCTATAATCAACCGTCTTCACCACCCCCGCCTCACTGGCCGGCCTCTCTTTATTCTCCGAACTCCCCCTCTCCTCATCGCCCTCACTCATATCTTCCCTGCTGCCATCGCCCCTCCCATCAGCCGTAATCTCAGTACTCGTCCCCATCTCTCCATCCCACACGCTTGACCGATTCTTGATCTCTTCCACTGCTGCCTCATTCTCGTCCACATCCCCACCTTCTTTCCTGCCCAGCCATTTCTCATCCCCATACTCCTCACCCACCGTCCTAACACTATTTTGACGTTTGCCGGAGATCTTGCGCATGTTGAATGAGTTCGCCTTGCACAACTGCTTCAGATTCTCGAGTTTCACATGCGATTTTACACTCGCTCCCGAATCCGGACCCGAGTCGGAAGACGGGAGAGAAGAAAGATTCACGCCCACTGGCAAGCTTGCACTGCGGGAATACGAAGAGTGGGATAGCAAACCAGGGAAGTGCCTCATGAGAATCGGTTTCAAGGTCGGCAAACAGGCACAAATGATACCGGTGTGGATCTCGACTTCGCACCATGCTTCTGTCCGCCGATTAGAAGATGCGCAATCTCGCTTTGGTCGGGGAATACGAACCGACTTCCACTTTCCAGACGGTGAAATCAACAGAGTGGAGCGAGGGGACCATGGTTACTAGGCGGATGATGCTCACGATACATGCCCTGGCGATATTAATCAGCATTGCTTAGGGTTGTTAAAGAGAGGGGCGAGGAAAAGGAAGAGGGCGTACAGCGAGCCAACACCGAACATGCCGCCTAACCACCAGCGCTGCCTACCCGGCAACTGCAGCCTCAAACAAATACTCACCCCCAATCCAAACGTCGCCCAGTCTGTTACGATGTTGAATATTGCTTGTGCGTAGTAGTAAGCTTTTGTGTTGACGCATGTTGCGACGACGTAGACTTTTATATCCCAGGAACCGGCGATGGGCGAACAGCCAAGAACGGCGATCCCGCAGGATAGCAGGATGTAGAAGATTTCGAAGGCACCGATGCAAAGGGTAATGCGCCGAAATGTGGGGAGAGGCGAGAGACGGAGGTAGAAGAGGAGGATGGAGAGTTTGAGGAAGAGGATGGAGAGAAAGTAGGAGATTTGGGCGATGAGGTCAATCTGAAGAGAGTGTTAGTGGGGTGTGGAAACGGATGAGAGGTGGATGTACCTTGAGGAACGTGGTGACATCAACTAACCTGAGGTTCCAGAGATCGATACCATAGCCATATGGGATAGCTGCCAGTCCCAGGATGGCGAAGACCCACGCCATGGTCTGATATGAGATGTCAGGAGGTGGTTCAAAGTGTTAGGCGGTGCGAAGACACCGGACGGAACAAGATGAGGGGCCTAAGATCTGCGAACATACCAGCGATGTGACTACGAAGTCTAGAAGGAAGTTTAGCAGATATATGAGATACTGAAGAACTGGTCTACTAACAATCATCCACCCCCACGGACTTCAAAATCACAACCCTCGAATAGAGCCTCAACGCCACGAACACCGTAGCCACGATGCTAAACGGCAAACTAACCGCTTTCACCTGCCACGCAATACTCGTCGGATTCACGAAATTCGGCGTCACCCCTGGTAGTGGAGGAACCGAGGTAATAGTAGCATAATCGATACTCGTAGAAGACATCATGAAATCCAGTACTCAATACATGGAGAAAGCCCTGGGTTTGACGGAAAGACTGCTCACCAGCTGGTACCTGCACAACTATATACATCTGAGATATCTTCTAAATTCTGGCTGCCAATCCACTTTCTCGCATGATCTTCGCGAAACAGCAGAATAACACCGAGGTAGTGTGATATTTGCTGCATTTTCAAAAGAAAAAATTGAAGATATTCTTTTTTTAATAATGCAAAGATTTTGCAAATATGGAATATAAATGCTCCGAGCCCTCAAGAGGGGTTCCTCCAATACGTGAGCGGGATCCATGACAAGACTGGCTGTGCGGGAGTAATGGGTTTTGGGGGGCAGGGGAGCAGAATGGTTGGAGGTGGGGCAAGACCTGGACTAAGACGGGATTTTGAAACTGCAAATGCCTCTATCACAGGGATCTGCTCAGCCTCTGCTCCGGATGTCATGATGGGAGATTTGGGTGGGACAGATCTGCAAACAGACTTCCGAGAGTTATTTGTAGATCCCTTGAGATGAGAAGTCTGAATCTTCATGTGTAATGCTTGAAGGAACAAAACTTGTTTATAGAAAGAGGGAATGAAAAAATAGGTGTAAAAATGGCCAGGCTACAGGCGCGATCCCGTTGAGCAATGAGAGGCCATTTCAAACCTGAATGGGAGAAAAAGAGATGGATAGGTAAGGATAGACTAGACTAACTAGCTAGCAAGTCAAAATAACGCCATACGAATCCGAATGTTCGACACAGTTCGGGTACGAGTTTTTCTATAACAAGCAGAACCCGCGAGAAAAAGGAAAAAGCAACAAGGGAAGGTAGCAGATCTCACCTCGAAGGATGGGCATGCGAGTGGTTATCTGTGGTTGGAAAAAGCATAGGGGATCTCGGTTGCACTCGCCAGCAACCGAAGAGCGGCAGTTTGGAGATTTGCATCCGTGTACCTTCGTAATCCCAGTGAAGCCCCCCTGTTGCTCCTTGGGGCGACCCACCACACCTTGAGTTACACAGCTTCTGGAGGTTCGCCTGAGGACTTGACATTGAGAATTGGAGAGGCGGCAGCGGTGGGGAAGCGTTGGTGAGGAGGATGGTTATTGACTTTGTTTTGGAAATCTAGCGGGTCTCGGGACTTGGAATAAGTTGGATATGCAGAGTTGCTTGAACATTCAAGGCCACTTCAAATAACCAGACCGACGCAGTTATGAGACACGCAACAGATCGGGGTAGGGAAAAAGTGCGAAGAAATTTCCGCTCTCACCCCTCGTGGCTAGTCTCTTCCCAATTTTATGTACCGTCTCCCTTACTAACAAGAACAGAACAACGCCCTCCATATTTACATACCCCACATCAGTTATCCAATCGTCGCCCATTGCCTTCAAATGTATTTGTATGGGTTCATGATTCCCTTTGGGTCATATAGCTCCTTGATCTGTTTCATAAGTCTGATCATTGTGTCGCTCCTGCTGTACCCAATATATGCCTTCTTTGCCAGCCCCAAGCCATGCTCAGCACTGATAGAACCGTTCCGCTTTGCAATCCACTCATACACGAATGGCTCTAGAGCCATTTCAACGGCTTTGTCGTAGCGGCGAACCGCAATATTCAAGTGCAAATTCGAATCGCCCATATGTCCGTAGCCCACGACACTGATAACCGGATGCTCATCTGTGTCTCCGAGGAGACCAGCTTCCGTGATCTTATCTCTCGTCTCGTTCACTAAATCGTACAATTCGGCAATGGGAATCGAGAGGTCATACTTATAAACCCCACCCCAATGCCCCAGACACTCTGGAACTCCCTCTCTCCAGCCCCAAAACTCTTTGACTTGCGCCACTCCCTGGGCTACCGTCCCATCTACAATAATCTCCTTCTCAACTAACGACTCTAGAAACTTGTCAAGTTTTTCATTGTCGTGCTCGGAGTTGGAGCCGGAGGTTTCGATCAGGCAGTAAAAAGGATGGTGTTCTTCGAGAGGACGCTGGTTTTGAGTTACCTTTTCGACGAGGTCTTGAGAGTAGTTGTCCATGAGCTCGAAGGCGGAGAGAATCTCCGAGAGTTGGCCTTTGGCTTCTTTAAATGCTTCTTGGACTTTTTCGTAGGATTCTAGACCCAGGAATGCTACATTGATAGCGTTTGAACGTTGTGGGCATAGCACAGAAACTCCGGTGATGATCCCAATCGTTCCTTCGCCTCCAATGAACAACTGCTTGAGGTCATACCCAGTGTTGTTTTTCCGGAGCTTGGACAAGTCGTCAACGATCGTTCCATCGGGTAGGACAGCTTCTAGACCCAGGACGTTGCCATGTAAGCTGCCATATCGAAGTAGGCGGAGGCCTCCCGCGTTGGTGGCTACGTTGCCGCCGATTTGGCAGGATCCCTTGGCTCCTAGGTCGAGGGGGAAGATATGGCCATGGTCGGCAAGGTAGTTGTCTACTACCTCGAGGATACAACCTGCATCCACGACTAAGGCACCGGAGACTTCGTCAAAAGAGCGGATTTCATTCATCCGGCTCATATTGATCACAATCTCATCGAAGACTGGTACTGATCCCCCAACTAGACCGGAATTGCCTCCTTGCGGGACAACAGCTAGCATGTTGTCATTACAATACTTGAGTACTTGGCTGACTTCTTCTGTTGATCCGGGCTTCAAGACGAGTTTTGTGTGGCCTCTGTACTTTCGCATCCAATCCGCATTGAAGGGTTCCAGATCATCATGGGCGTCCTTTGTAACTCCATCGATAACCCCAGCTTCCTTTCCCAATAGCTCTTTAAAATGTTTGATGTGATCTGCTGTGATCTCGGAGAACTTAGAGTCTCTCTTGATTTCGGGATATGTTTCTGAAGTGAATTTTATGGCTCTGGGAGGGGCGGCTAAGGCTTTGGATGTCCCCTCGGTCCCTTCTATGGTTGCAGTATTTTGCCATCGGCGTTGTTGTGTGAGAGTGAGGGGTCGTAATGGGCGAGAGAAGGATGCTGCAGGAGTTCGAGCTTGTCGCAGAGCGGGTGTTAATCTTGATCTGACTGACATTCTTACAACAATCGAGTTTTGGACTCAATTGACTTGGAGGTGATATCCTAATTAAATTTCTCAAGACTTTCTCAAGACCTTTACTCGCCTCGGCCTTGCATCGGAGCTCATCCGGACCTCAGCCTTGTGAGTTTCAGCCTTAAAATCTTCAGCTTTCGCCTCACATGTTAGGCGAAGGTTAAGCTGCTTCGTCGACAGGTGCAGCCTGCCTTCGAATACAACAAGCTCAGGAACTATTCACCCCGTCACATCCACACCATCTTAGAATTTATTTCAGATGCCCAAGAAGCTGTAGGGTCATTCCAAAAATTCGAAACATCATAAATCATGGCATCCGGATACGATAGAGCACTTTCAGGTAAGCTTCCCTTGCTCCACAAGCTGTGTTGACTCCAAGCTAACATTATTTAGTTTTCAGGTTTGTCCGCGTACCAAGGCGCTCCAGATCCATACTGACAACATTCCCAGTCCCGATGGACATGTTTTCCAAGTCGAATACGCGCTCGAGGCCGTAAAGCGAGGTACGAATCTACGGTATACTAGAGTTGGGACCACAGCTAAAGCATCACAGGAACATGTGCCGTAGGAGTCAAGGGAGCAGACATTGTCGTCCTCGGCTGCGAGAAGCGCTCTGCTATGAAGCTTCAAGACACCCGTATTACACCCTCCAAGATCGGACTTGTTGACACGCACGTCTGCCTCGCCTTCGCTGGTCTGAACGCCGATGCGCGAATTCTAGTCGACAAAGCTAGATTAGAGGCCCAATCGCACCGCCTGACTGTCGAAGACCCAGTTACGATTGAATACATTACGAAATATGTGGCAGGTGTGCAACAGAGATATACGCAGAGTGGTGGTGTTAGGCCGTTTGGGATTAGTACTTTGATTGTTGGTTTTGACCCGCAAGATAAGACTCCGAGGTTGTATCAGACTGAGCCATCGGGAATCTACTCAGCATGGTATGTATCATGGTATATTGTGAGGGGATCTATTTCTGACAGGTTTACAGGAAGGCAAACGCGATTGGCAGATCCAGCAAGACCGTCCGCGAATTCCTCGAGAGAAACCACAAAGACGACATGGACCGTGAAGCAACCATCAAGCTCACCATCAAGTCCTTACTAGAAGTTGTTCAAACCGGTGCCAAGAACATTGAGATTGCGATCATGGCGCCAGGAAAACTGATTGAAATGTTGCCGGTGGAGGATATCGAGGCGTATGTCAAAAGCATTGAGCAGGAGAAGTCGGAGGAGGATGCGAAGAAGAAGAAGGGTCGGACGCAGCCTGGCACTGGTAATGCGGCGATCTTGACGAGACCAGGTGAGGAGGCGAAATAGGGGAGGGGATCTCGATTCTTTAGAGCCTGTGTACCATAGCAATGAGCGAAGCAAAATTTCGGGCATGGTAGGCTTCATGATTCACCTACTCGCATGTGCCCAAGTGTGAATCCCGTTTGTGCTTCTTAAAATTTCTTAAGTAAATTTTCGACTCGGTTTAAGGACCTAATCGAGTAAGTCTTTTCTGGAAATTTGAGGTTCCCTCTTCAAGAACCAAAAGCCCTAGGCATTCTAAACGACTCCGATATTATAGTCCTCGGCACCATTATAACCCCTTCACAATCTCAATAATCTTATAACTCATATCTATTGAGCCTACCAGTTCTCGACATGTCAAACCCTTCCAAAACAAACTTCAATACTTCTCGAATAACTCGAACTTCTTGGATACCCAACACTTGCTTCAATAATTTAAACCACTTGAAACCCCCTCAAATCCCCAAGAACCAAGACATGTTAAACAATCTATACCTCCAGAATATTTCGAAACCATTCAGTGATTGTAATTGCTTGGAGCATCGAGCAGTTCTGGAAAATCGGGATCTTCCGAGTGTTCGCATTGCTTGCTTCTCATTACTAGAGCCATCTCAATCGCCCCTGAATGCCAATCCGGAAATCATGAACTCCACGCCCCATCCATTTCCCTCCACCCTCCTATGCACGCTAAATCAGACTCCCTCTCTGCCTCTCCCCACACCCTTCTCCGTAACCAAAACACGCCCCTTCCATACTAGCCAAGCTTATTAGGCGCCTCCTTAACATCGAAAATCGTCCTCTCCTCCTCTGCCCTAATCCTGTCATCCTTAAGCATCCTACTGTCCTTCCTCACATCCTCACCCTCAAACTGAAGCATCGGTTTCGCGGTGACGGCTTCCAGGACGTAGTGGTTGTCGCAGTGTGGGCAGTATTCGTCGGATTCTTCGAATTCGGAGGCTTCTTTGCGGAAGGCTTTACGGCATTTTTTGCAGAGAAATGTCTGGAATTTTTAGTATTGGGTGGTGGAAAGCAGGGCAAGGTTGGGGGAGGGAGAAGTGGTGGTGGGAACGGAGGAGAGGCGCGAGGGTGAGCGGTAGGTTACCATTTCAGTTTTTTGGAGGAGAGGGTGGGATTCAGTTTCCTGATGGCATTCGGCGCAGTCGAACCATTTACGGCCTGGGTTGAGACGTCAGAACTGGAGCAGCATTTTGCATAGTGGGGAACTCACAGCATGGTGAACGGATGGAGACTTGGGCGTTGAGGATGTGTTTACTGCACAGTAATTAGATTTGCAGAAATAGAGAGGCTGAGAATACCCACCACATATTGAATGCTTTTGCGTTACTTCACAGGAGACTTTGGAGAGAAAGGACCGGTTTCTGTGTTTTCAAGACTGAGTCTCGCAAGTGGTTTCGCCTCAAAATATCCGCGCGACTCTATCAAGTGCGGGCGCATCACTAGCGTAGATACATCAGCCTTGTCAGCCGGATTATAACTTCGCCTCAAGTCCTTGGACCTCCTCAATATTTCTTCCACGAAGAAATACCAACCGGCAGACTATTGTGATGCCGGTAAAACGAAAAGCTTCATCCAGTATGGGCTTTTCTTTGCTTAACATAATAATGTGATCACTAACAATTATCTTAGGTGTCAAGGGCCTGCAAAAGGCCGGCAAAGGGTCCGCTGCCTCGACCCCCGGCCCAGGCACCCCTCGAAGTATTGATAGCAGCGACGAGTACGTTTCCGAAGACACGGAGCCAGATGATGAAGATACGAGGAAGACAAAGGCGAAGCTAGATGTTGAGAACTCGTATAAGCAAGTCAAGCCGAAGGAGGGGATTCAGAGGGATTCCGCGACTCGATTCTTTGCGGACAAAGACTTCTCATGGTTGTCTTTAAAGCCTGATCATGAGAATAGGCCGTTGTTTATCGATCCCATCAAGGGACGCATTATCCTGGAGAGCTTCTCCCCTCTGGCAAGCCATGCTCAGGATTTTCTGACTACCATTGCGGAACCCTCGTCTCGGCCCCAGTTCCTGCACGAGTATAAGATGACGGCGCACAGTCTGTATGCTGCTGTGTCAGTCGGGCTGGACCCGAAAGATATTATTAATGTCCTTGATCGATTATCGAAAACACCCATTCCGGAGAACATCCGGGGATATATAACTAGCTGCACGCAGAGTTATGGAAAGATCAAGCTGGTTCTGAAGAATACCAAGCATTATCTAGAAAGTTCAGATCCGGAAATGCTGCAGAGACTTCTCCAAGACCCTGTCATCGGTCCTCTCAGAGTTCAGGGCGAGCAAGCTTTGATTACCGCCGCTGCACCCAAGATGGGCGGTTTGGTCATTCCTGGAACTAAGAATGCGGCCGGTGTACAGCAGGCTGGAGACCCGTCCAAAATGGGCGCTGAGCCTGCGAAGGAAGATGATATATACGCAACACTAAACGAAGACGACGATGACGATGATGAAGCCGAAGCCGTTCACTCATTTGAGATTGTTGATGATGGAGTTGAGGCGATTCAGAAGCAGTGTCTATCTCTGGGCCTTCCAGTGCTTGAGGAGTACGATTTCCGCAATGATGAGGCCAATGCTACTCTTGACATTGATCTGCAACCAAAAGCTCAGATTCGACACTACCAGGAGAAAAGCTTGAGTAAAATGTTTGGTAACGGCAGAGCCAAAAGTGGTCTCATCGTCTTGCCTTGCGGCGCCGGTAAGACCCTGGTTGGTATTACAGCGGCCTGCACCATCAAGAAGGGTGTTATCATTCTCTGCACAAGTTCTATGTCTGTTCATCAGTGGCGGAACGAGTTTCTCAAATGGTCAAATATAAAGCCCGAAGATATCGCAGTCTTCACTTCAGACAACAAAGACAAGTTCATGGGCAACACTGGTATTATTGTTACAACATACAATATGGTGGCCCAGAAGGGCAAGAGATCACATGATTCTGAGAAGATGATGAATTTCTTGAAGGCTAGAGAGTGGGGTCTGATGATTCTCGACGAAGTTCATGTTGCTCCTGCGCACATGTTCAGAAGAGTCGTCAGTGTTATTAAAACCCACTCGAAGCTAGGCTTAACTGCGACCCTTCTTCGCGAGGACGACAAGATCACAGATTTGAATTTCTTGATTGGTCCCAAATTGTACGAGGCAAATTGGATGGAGCTTGCTGAGCAAGGGCATATTGCCCGTGTTCAATGTGCAGAAGTCTGGTGTCCTATGACTACAGAGTTCTACACTGAATATCTCAAATTGTCGAGCAAAAAGCAGGCACTTCTTTGGATCATGAATCCGAATAAATTCCAGGCATGCCAATTTTTGATCGACTACCACGAGAAACGAGGTGATAAGATCATCGTCTTCTCAGACAACGTCTATGCCCTTAAGCTCTACGCACAGCGGCTGAAGAAGGTCTTCATTTATGGAGAAACATCCAACACGGAACGGATGCAGATCCTAGAAAATTTCCAGCACAATCCGCAAGTCAACACACTCTTCCTATCTAAGATTGGTGACACATCTCTTGATCTTCCCGAAGCCACCTGTCTTATTCAGATATCCTCGCATTTCGGATCACGTCGTCAAGAGGCTCAACGTCTCGGCCGTATCCTGCGGGCTAAGCGTAGGAACGACGAAGGCTTCAACGCATTCTTCTACTCCCTCGTCTCTAAAGACACCCAAGAAATGGTCTACTCTTCCAAACGCCAAGCGTTCCTCGTCGATCAAGGTTACGCCTTCAAAGTCATTACCCACCTTGCAGGCATCGACAAGCTAGAAGACCTAGCCTTCAAAACCGCAGCTGAACGAAGGGAGCTACTTTCTAACGTCATGATCCACAACGAGAAAGATACCGGTGCAGACTGGAACGATGGAGGAGACGATATCTTCCATCATTACGATGCAGAGGCAAAGCCAAATAGGAAGAGTGGTATGAAGGGCGTGAAGCGCAATGTTGCGGGCCTGAGTGAACATTCGGGTGGCCAAGGCTTCTCGTATGCGGAGCAAAATAAGAGCAGAAATAAGGAGGTGATGAAGAAGGCGAAGGGGGAGAGTAATGCGTTCTTTAAGAAGCAGCAGAGGGCTATACAAAAGCAGAGGCAAATGAAGGAGGATGATTTGTGAAAATTTTGGATTGGCGTCTGGGGTTGGGGGATAAAGGGTTAGGCGGCGTTCAGGGAAACATATTAGTCGGCAACATTAGCATAATAGGCAGGCCAACAATGAAAATGCAACGAGATTAGATGTCGATATGGACTTTCAAGTGTTCTGCACCTCTAACTTTCACTTGGTCTGCAAGCCTTCCACCATTAGCTTCACAGATATTCTCGTGCCTAATCTCAATTTTCAAATAAGCAAAGTGAGCTAGGGGGACTCGCTAGGTGTGGATTGGATTTATTGAAAAAAGGTGAATTCTCAGCGGGGCTATATTGGGGTCAGGGGGTTTAAGGCAAAGTTGAAAAATACCGACTATCCCTTTGCTGCAACACTAAGCGGCGGACTCTTAATCACTCAGAGTCTACGACTAATAATTCTATCACTGGATGAGGGATGTAAGTAAGCCACTAGACGTTTGGGTCGTCTAAAGAACTTCGTTTCCCGTCCAACCAAGATTCAAGAGCACAACATACCACATACCCACCAACTTGGCAGCTTCAGAACCCCCAAGCTCAATTAATTTCCCCAATTTGTCTCACCCCTCATATTCTTGCATCCAGCTCTCCCTCTGCATCTCCGCCTCTGCCAAGGTTCGTCTCCTGAAAACACCGAGATGAATCCTGTAAACACCATCTACACCTCACGCCTCTTGTCACGCGAATTTACCAAATCGAGACCATCCTCTAGCCTCAAGGATATCCCGTTCTTGAATCTCCTGTATCGGTTTCGTCCGATCTCGCGTTGGGAGATCCGGATCCCAACGCTTTGGCTAACAGCTAAGTATATAAAGGCTTCTAGAGCGGCTGGGCGAATCTTGTTTGGGGCTTGGTGTGCGCTTTGGAGATAGTACGAGTGAAAGAGGGCCCAAGTCACGAGCTTTGAGATTAAGAAGGGGAGGAAGCTTACGGGGAAGGGGTTTCTAGAGAGGAGGAGCGGATGGCTCTGTGCAATGGCCCACAACAAGTGAACTCTCATCAAACGTGTTTAAAGTCAGAATAGCGATATTATTTTGCTTTTCTCTATGGATTCTTTCTATGATCTATCAACCATCAACCATCAACCCCAGGTCTCAAGAAATCCTCACTGGCATTGCTATCCCAACTCCCTCGTCGGCAATTTCCAGCCCCCCGGTGATGCATCCATGCAAGACTACCATGAGTCCAAGGAATACTCCGCTGGTGTTGAATTCGAAACTGAGCACCACGGAATCGCAACTCCTCAAAATTCCACTAATGATGCAAGAGAAAATTTGAGAAAGGGTAAAGCGTTGCTAACGAGTAAAGGCGTGCGCAAAGTCAAAGGCAGAGACCACCAGGGAGAAAATCCTTCGCAGCAGAAACCCCCACCCGCAAAATTCAATTTGCAAGACTCATCTTATGCTGATGCACAAGAAACCTCGCATTTGACCCTCCCCGCCACCTACTTTTGACCCCAAAGCCCAAACGTGCTTTCCCTGACAGCAAAACTATCTCTCTGCGCCACAATCTTCATATACTCCCTATCCAAACACTTCAACGGGAACCCCTTCACCTCCTCATAATTTCTCATCCACCTATAGGAAGTTAGTATATGGATTCCAAGGCAATAGAAGCAAAAAAGCAGAGCACCAAACAGGCTCCAGACTTGCCAAGTCATGGCTTCAAAAGTCAGGAAAAGCACTACTTACGGCTTCTGGTAAGCTAGCTCCCAATCCCCCTTTTGCAGATCGTAGAAAGGCAAGCAAAGAGCGAGCTCAGACATGGATATCTCTTGCTTGTCGCTTGTTTGGTTCACGAGAAGCTTGATGAGGAGTTTGTCAACATTGGGGAATTTGGTGTTGATGAGGGATACGAGTTCCGTGACGAGAGCGTAATTGGGACCGATGACGGGAGAACCGTAGATTGGGGTGGGCAAGCGGTCTTTAGAGGGGCCGGTAGGGAGACGTAGGAAAGAGGAGGTCATGTGTTGGAAGTCGAGGGTCACGGTTAGGGACCAAACGCTGGTGGTGAATTCGAGGGGAGTGTTGTTTAGGACGTCGACAATGGTTTTCTTTGGCTTGGCATCCATTGCAACACCTAGTTTAGATTAGATACCTGACTGATATACTTAAAATGGGTTGAGTTCTTACCAGCATTCTTCTCCCTGCCAACACCCAAATCCTCAAGAGTCTTCCGAAGATCAGAAATCTCATCATCTTCCTTCTCAGCCACTTTCTTCGCAGCTACATGTCCATCATGCACATCAAACTTAACAACCATCTCAACCTTCCTACCATATAGTCCTGCCTTCCTATTTCCATTTATCAACAACTTTCGCTCCGTCACACTCATCTTCATAAAGTCCTCCATGAAATCATAACTCTTGGGATCAAATGGGCGCTTGGTAGAAGTATGAACGGATCCATCCCTGTTTGTTCGCTTGGTGACGGAGTACTCGTTGCGACTCGTGCCAGAAGCGTTGATGACTATGTCGCGGAGCTTGGGATCCATACGCTGGAGGCAAGTGATTGGCTCACTGGTGGGGGATGCGAGGGAGCTTTGGATTTTGGAAGCAGTGTGGCCGTTGGACGGGGTTGTCGGATGACTGGCATTTTGGGAAGAAGCTGAGACAGGCATGCGCTTCAAAACCCCGTGGACCAAGCCCGTGGCTGGTGCATGTGTGCGAGGCGTGCGAGGCGCAACAGGTGTACCAGCCGTAGCTGGAGTTGAGGGCGCACAAAGTGAGTTACCAGGAGCGTACGGCATCTTGGAAGCTGTCGAAGGTACACGATGATGTGGAGATGCAACGGTGCGAGCTGCAATGTTGATTGCAGGCAGTGGTGATTGTAAGGAGGAAGAAGTTGTTGGAGTGCTGGAAGATGTTGGGATTGGACGAGCAGTGGTAGAGGTCTTTTTGCGAGCCATTTTGAAAATAGCGATGGGCTGGTCGTGCTGTTGGTGGAAAGGGGGGTAAGCGGATGCTAAGCGAGTCTCGCTTAGGCTGGGATGTGAGGAACACGGCGAATGCTCTGGGGATCAGAAAAGGTACTGTAATAAGTGCAGAATGGGAATCTGGAAGTCAAGTCGGAGTATGCTATGTTGTCGAAAATTAAAGGAAAAGAGGAGTTCGGAGGAAGTGGTCATGTCATGTTGGGTGTTCTCTAAGCTTCTAAAGGTAGCCCCACCGCTTTTGTTTACCTAATACAATTCTAAAGTGAACAGATAAATAAATCGAGACGCATGTTACTTTACGAAGCGGACCAGCAGTCTTGGAAGTTTCTCAAAGAGATGGACTCGAGTCACTTTCTAATAGTACGTGGATCATGGATGTGGAGCTCGAAGATCCAGATACAGTCTCATACAGGGTGCGCAATACGTCAGTTACTGGCAGTCAGTACTGATCACAGCCTATAATAAGTCATCAGCGGGCGTATTTAAAATAGAGAAGTCATCAGGTACTCAATTAGCCAACCGATCAGTAATTGATCAGTTAAAAGTTCCCTATTTTCAAGAATATAGGGTCCTTTTATGGTAAAAATACGAGAAATTTCAAAGATATCTAGAGAAAATAATAGCTAAAACCGTAATTATATAATCAAGATGAGGAAGATAGAGGTCACTTGATATTACGTAATCCATGTCGTGATAGGGTAGGCCCTTCTTTAATAATACTTATTTATTTTAGACTAAATTCTTAGTAATAATAATAATTATATTCTTTAAAGCCCTTTAAATATTCACCATGGCATTAAAAAGTAATAAATATAGTAAGGTATAAGTATCTTATTATCCTAAATCTCAAAATCTCAAAATGGCAGTTAATATCAGTCTGTTAGTCAGTTGCCTTACAGCCAATCAGTCATTAGTTACCTGTGTTAGGCTAACTGATCACTGACTGACTGACTTATTGCGCACTCTGGGGACTCTCATACACAATCAGATCAAATCAGTTGCCAAAATCTATTTTCGAAAGGTTCTCAATTTATAACTATGAGCACGTATCTTAATCCCTCTCTCAGATCCATCTCGCTGCCAGATATGACATCTCCATCATCCGAATCCTTCTGCGTCTAAGCCTGACCAGGACCCATAGTATCCACGCTGATGTTGACTTTAAACTAAAAACCTTCAGCCTTCCCACCACTGAGATAGCAAACGAAGTTAAGTCATGACTGAATGTGCAAATACCGAAAAGGAAAACACTACCGCAACCGATGACGCAACTTATAATACGCTGAAGAGT
Source organism: Bryoglossum gracile (assembly GCA_037952635.1). Taxonomy (NCBI): domain Eukaryota; kingdom Fungi; phylum Ascomycota; class Leotiomycetes; order Helotiales; family Bryoglossaceae; genus Bryoglossum; species Bryoglossum gracile. The sequence continues at coordinate 43,922 of JAPZPB010000051.1, read as the reverse complement.
GGAAGACTCTATTAAAGGTTGGCTCGAGGTCTTCCAAGTCGGCTGATCGATGAGTTTATAGGGAGTATAACCCAAGGCAAAGATTCTGATGTCGACTGGGCGGAGTGATTGCTGTAATAAAGGTATGGCGCGACGAGAAGGACGTTATTTCAGCAAATTCAGATGTGAATCCAATGTTCAAGCTACCAAAACTATTCAGTGTCGAATCTTCTTTGTATCATGACGCTTATTTCCATTCTTCAAAGTGGAATAGTATCCACGGCTAATCTTGCCGAACTCTGTGTCCAACCAAACCAGGGGAAAGCCGTAAATCTTGATACTTGGCTTGCCCGGCTTTCTGCTGTACAACTCCCAACTAGTATGGTTCAAGCCACAGAGTGGTAGGGCCAAGCTCAACTCCTGCGTCGAAATGAGGGGTTGTCCGACAGCTGATTCTGGGACCAGAAACTTGACATAAATTTCGTTGAGAGCAGGGAACTTGGTGTTAATAAGCCGAACCATCTCGCAGACTTTGTTGTAGTTGGGGTCCATTTTAGTTGTACTGAAGACAGCGCCATGCTGTGCTGCGTCGGTGTTCTTGGCCAAAATGGGCGCTCGAGTAGTCGAGTGCATATCGGTGCAGTCAATATTGATGTTTAAGGCCAACTACTTTGTAGAATATGCAAGAGTCATCTTGTTGAGAGTGTCAACAGCAGTATTCCAAGGCATGGTGAACTTGGCGATGTCTATCTCTAAGTTAGCGCCCTGCTTTCGAGTGACCTTTAAAGCCACATCGGACTTACCCTTTGACTTCTGACTATCAATATTAGGCGCCTTAATCTCTTTCTCCAACTATTTTATATTATTCGGGCCACCCTTCTTCAAAGTGACCAAGACGACGCGCATAAGAAAGGAGCAGGGTGATGCCGTTGCCAACTACGAAGGCGTAGCCAGAAATGAACAGCTCGTGGCCAACTCCTCAACTTGCTGGCGAGGTTGTTTTCATCGTGGAGACTCCATATGATCCCGACATCTACGACGTTATGGATGACTATCAACATACGAGCGAACAGGAGCAACAAGTATTTAATTTTAGTGACGAAGTTACTCGCGCTCAACGTTTAGAGCTATTCTTCCACGCTGGCGCAGCTGACGAGGACCTAATTGCTCAAGGAAGAGCACACAAGATTGAAGAGAACAGGAAATCTCAGGCTGCTGGGAAGAAGGCAAAGAAGGGCAACCAAATTGATCAGTACGATTAGGAGTGCGCTGCAAAAACGTGTGGGGAGCAGGCGAGAATATTCAACACCGAAACTCGGGGCGGTCCACTATTACTTGTGTGTTTGTTCTAAGAACTCTGGCTGGGGTAGCTATTGGTACTGATGCTTATCTACATTTGATCAATTAGGATGTAAAAAAGGCCCGGTAAAGGCCAACTGAGGGCCTTGGCTTAGCGTAATTGTTCGATATCGATCAAATGGGGACGGTCCGAGCCAAGATATTGTTGAAGCAAAGGACACAGTGGCACAGCAGCTATTCAATAAATAGTTAATAGATATACACCAGCTGTGGTGATGCACATTAACTTACCCTTTAGATCCAGCTGTAGACTGTCCGACTGTGGATGTTTTTGGAGGAAGGACTGGAGCAGCAGAGGGGCCTTGCACTATATTCGCCCTCTGGCTCTAGCTCTGCGCATAGAGTGACCTGACCCCCCGTGTCAGCCCTCCTTGAAATTTGAATATGAAAGCAGACCGCAATTTCAGCGAGTCGGATTGGACTGTGGGAGTGATCAGGCCTGCCGACTTTCAGGGTGTGTTTAGAGTTTCAAAAGTCGCTGGAGAGGGTTAACTCGGGATGTCATTAAAGGGGGCTAAGTTCAAAGCAAAAAACACTTCGTACTTAAGTAATGATGGTTAACAGCTCGATTTTCTTAAACAGTATCGGTTGACTTTATCTTTATACAATGGGAATAGTTTAGCGTATGGCTCAATTTGGACGGCTCAACAATGAATAATCTTTACAACCTTTTCTCTCGCAGAAGAAAAGAAACAGGTTAAGATGGATGATCAGTTGTTCCTGGTAAAGTCAAAGTCAACCTAGGAGAACAAATATCACATTAAACAATTAAATAATTTCAGAAGTCTCAAATATTTTAGCAAGATCAATTCTAAGTAATGTCCAGTAAAATCGATCATCTATCTTGCCAAAATAATGCGAACCCAGTGAACGAAAAACGAATGATTGCAAAGTAGCCTTTTGCCGATCAACGAACGCCATGAAAATCTCCTCAGATCTAAACTACTCCTCAATGAGCGATGTGCTGTTCCGAAAATTGGCGCCTCTTCACCAATTTAGAAGGACTTATCTCCTGCCAACTTGGATTTCTTAGTATGCTTCTTGTTGGCTGATTTGAGATTACTGGAATCCTTATGGCTCTTCTTGACTAAAGCCCATTGCGTATCCATGAACTTGATTGGATAGTCTTCGTTCTTCATCAACATTGGGGGAGCCTGGTGGTTGATCTGGTATGACAGAGTCCAGTTTCGACGGTATAAACCATAGAATGGAAGCGCAACATTGAAGTGGAACAACGCAATCTTCGACTCGTCCTCCAGCATGTAGGGGAGGATGTTGACGGCAAGTCTCTCGAGAGCTGTAAACTTTTCGTTGATAGCGAGAGTGAGCTCAGAAATGAGGTCGTAGTTTGGGCCGAAGACAGGAGTGTACTGAGTAGAGAGGCCAGGGTCGGTAGGTAAAAACTTAAGCTTCGTAAAATCGAGAGTTATGATGAGCTCTGGGACTTGAGAAGTGAAGGACTCGTCGAGCGATCGGACGACATTGACAAGTTCCCGCAACTCTGAAGGCTCCTCATTATTGGCAACTAATTTTCTGTCAGCTTCCTTCTTCAAAAAAATCACATGTGGGAAAAAATCCAACTTACCCTGAGATTTACATTCATCGGACAAGCTGATATCGGCCATGGCATTCTCGATTTTAGCTGTTGAGGCTCCAACAAGGACGAATTCGTTAGCATCACAGGTCTTGAATTGCGCAAGAACCTCAATCTTGTTGCAACGCAAGAAGCTATACCGAGCGTTCTCATCCATCATATTCAAGTCAGCAAAGAAGTCATACTTCTTGGGCGTAAACTTCTTCTCGGATATAATAGTGGCAGATCCGTTGCTAAGTCTTTGCGTAGTGAGCTGGACATGGTTCCTGAAGACCCCGTTCTTGCTGATTACAATATCCTTTCTAAGGCTATCAAGACGTCTAACGCTGATATGAGGCTCTCCAATGTTGGTAATATGGGTATTGCTACCGCAGTCATTGTCATTCTTTCCATTCTGCTTGGATTTGCTACCTCGATCGTTGCGTCTAGGAGCGGTGAACATCGTGACAGGACTTGATTCGGAAAATCAGTATTTGAGGATGCGAAGTTGAGGAGTATGCAGTGTGTGCAAGACTGTAAATGGAGTTAGCACTAATCTTTGTAATATCCTGCTTCAGTTATAGGAAACATACCTGAGGAGGATATCTGTTGCAAAGGCGTTGCGCGAAGGTCAATATGTGGCGGTGGTGTGCTTGCTTGTGATGAGGAATTGAAGGAGGATTTTTGGCCGGGAGGCAGAGCTTAAATAGCCTCAATTCTACGCTAGTGATCTAGCCCATATTTCCAAAGTAGAACAAAACTAGACAGAGCCCAAGTTGAAAGTGGACAACCCATGGACTAGTCATCAGTCCTTCCAAGTCAGCGGAACTGTAATACTGGAGAACATAGAAACAGTCAAAGATTGAGCGTGAAGGGGATTCGGCTGTTCAGAAGTACAGTTTAACTGTTGATTCTCAGCTTTTTATGGTGTTCTACCCCTGAAAGTCAGATGATATGGTACAACAAGACTTTGAGTGAACTTCACAGCTTTGAGAAAGGTAATGAGAACTCGACGCGAGGTTTAAAATCAAAGTCTCGCAAACTGGCTTGAAGAAAAATTTTCTTTTAGATATATAAGGTCGTGGATTCGTAGAATCGAGGGTTTCCAACTATAGAACTTGACTTTTGAAACTGTTGTCCGCCAACAATAGGTAGTTATCAAAAGATTGAGTTTTTCCGTCCTCAAAGCATGGCTTTGTTGCAGTTTCCATTTTACGTCTACCTTTGCGGTTGTATTATATCAAGGGAAAAAGGTCAGCCCATCACCCCAGGCGCCTTTCAGCTTGGGTAGTGCCATGATGCCACATTCCTCAAAGCCATAGATCATAGTTTCCGTAAGCTGTTGTTCTTCACGTATGTCACAACTTAGTGCCCAAGGAAGCGGATACAGACCTCTTAGATTTATGCGCATCTTGTATATCACGAAACTTTCTAGACAGAAGCATGTGAAACTATTGGGTTGATAGCTAGGCTACCATTTATTCGCATAAATTATGTCTCCTCCTTCGTTAATACCCCTCTGGCGTTGTGAAACACTAGAACGCCACATTAAATAAAATTTCTCATTCTAATTCATTAACATTAAAATCCCGAACGCTTTTAATCAGAACTTGATTCTTTTGAGTTCAATACCTCACTGTTCACATACTACCTACTCTCATAAATATGGAAGCAACAAATGCACAGATTGTACTCAGCTTACTACTCATCACAATTAAATACCCAAAGACTCAAGAAGTGCTTGCACTAACTAGTTCATTCTGCGTATAGTACAAGTTTGAGGGAATTCTGGTGGCGCCCTCCCCCGAAACCAACGAATGGGCCAATATATTTGAAAAGAGATGACATATTCGCTCCTAAAACTTGCTGTTGGATTGGGTTTAACGAGGTAGGTAAGCCATTGCCAGCCCTAGGAAGACCGATAGACTCTGAGACTAGGGAAGGTTTCTTTGATATCTGGGTTGTCATCGAGACGACAGCAAGATGTCACTGATGGAGTTACCTTAAGATTTTCAATGAGTTAGGTACCTGTATCGACTAGCGTCAGCCTATAAGTCCCTTGACTCTCGTTAGTACTTGGTACGTATTAATTTTTCCCCTGGCGCGAGGTTAGTCCCACACTTGTAGTTGCGAGTTAGCTCCCTGTTGCGGCTTAGTATATTTTCCCTCGGGCTATCGAGCCTATGGTAACTGCAACCCTGTAGCTGGTATCACTGAGAATACTGAGCTCACTCATTCTGGCACAACGGTAGACAGCGCTGGGGTGAAACATCTTAGGTTGTGAAATTCAATTCCGTTGTCGAAATCAATCAAAATTTCAGACTGAGGGAGTTTCAGAGTATCAAGAAGAGATTAAAAGACGCGGGATGGAATATTTAGAGTAGCTGGAGAGCTAACACGATTGCAGGGCGCAATGTCCCTCAATATGAAAATAAGAAAACCCGAAAACCCTTTGGAAGGGATAGGGGAAGTGAAAGCGGGAGGGAAGGAGTGAGCGGGAAGGAAGGCTTACTAAAAGTTCTGCAGTTTGTTCTGAGAGTTGTGGTAGTCGGTTGGAAGTCTGGTGTTGTTGGCAAAATATACGGTAATTTAGATGTAGGTTTGAAAGTGGAAGATCACAGATACAGATAAAACAATATCCAAATAATCCACATTATTCCACATTATTCCAACTGTCTTAGTTACCAAAGTTGTCTTAAGTATTTTGGATATCATGACAATAAAGGTAAGTTGAAAGTTTAAACAAGATTGTGTATTCGAAAGACATCAATAAAATTAACATGGTAATTTATGCCACTGAAGCATAATAAGGCTATGAGTTTTGAGTAGAATAATTGCTGTTGTCGCTATTTTCTCCACTGCTCGCTATTGAGTCGGGTAGGGTTGAACGAAGTGTTAAAGAGAGTACTTCGTAAAGCGAAGACAATATTCCCACTTCGACCATGTTTCTCTAGGTGAACTCCATTTTCGCCCCTTTATTCTTGTACTCTCTCAGCCACTCCATTTATTCCGTTTCCAAATATTCTCGGGTCTCATGCTCTCCAGGTCTTTGATAAGTAACACTAGGACGAGGGCTTAAGCAAAAGAAGGGCGGGCCAAGTTGTAGTGCTGCATATCAGGTTCGCCTTGGCTGAGCAGGATGTTGATCTGAAGAGAGAGCAAATTTGAGAAGACGCCCATGACCATACCAGCGGTGTCTTCAAGGGCATCGATGGTAGAACCAGATGCCCCTTCGAGACGATTAGAGTCTTTGGGAAATGGTTCTGTTGCTGCGATGTTCGTGAAATTAAGAGCTATCGTTAAACTTTTGTTCTCAGCGGCGAAACGATGGCCCTCGAGCCTTTGAGAATGCGAAGTAGGCCTTTTCGATCTATTTATATATCAGTTAGCCATCTCTGTTATAGATATTGAACCAATTCTTGCATTCAACCTAAACTCTGATGGTTGAATGCTCTGCGCCTATTGGATATTTGAAGCTAACCCGAAATTCGAGGTTGTTTGAATTTCCCAGGCGGTTGCATCATCGAGCCAGCCTGAATAAAGAGTGAGGAATCCCTCAGGGATGATCTTACCAAACTCCGGAATTTTCACAAGTGGGTCGGCAAAGCCCTTCATTTCCACCCAGATCTCAGCTTGGCACTTTGGAAGGGCAATATCTTGGATATCCATGTAGGATTACATTTTATTAAAGTCACCTAGAAAGTCGTAATCTTTGTTCACGAGCTGATACTGAGACCAATTGCCTGCCTTGTATGACATCCAGGTAATTCTCGTAACATTTTGACTTATGTCCCTTTCCGATATTACAATCTTCTTGTGGTGCTGGAGGTGACAAGCATAATAAGCCCCTTTTTTCAGGGCTGCAAGGCAGGTTTCACGAACTGCGGATTTTTGGACCCATTCCCCTCTAAGATTGACCAGCCGTCCGCGAAATGAGTGACAAGAGTGAGAGAAGGATTCGCGAGTTGTGCCGCGTTCAGGTCGATAGGCATTAGACATTTCTTAGATTTCAGAGGAGCCAGAATACGTGTGTTAGACTTAGGTTGACCAGGTCGCTTCAAGGAATTAGGAGTTGCGTTGCGACGATAATTTCGCTGAGACATATTGCCTTGAATATGACCGTAGATCCGCTGATCGATTTCCGTTTGAGTTTCGTAGACGATTTAAAGCTGGCTTGAGCAGGAAGTCATCAAGAAAGTTGGATACAAAAATTGGGGAGAAACGTACGTACAGTACTGAGGAGTGCACAGTCTCTGATTACTGCACGTTGCAGATGGAAGAGCTGAGATATATGGATAAAATTAAAAGAAAATGGTTAGATAATATTGTGTTTGGGACGAGTGTGTTGCAGAGCGAGTATTGCTGATGTAATGTAGAGTTGTTGACGTATCGGAAGAGAAGACATGGCGCTGCTTGAAGGTACTGCTCAGAAAAGCCGTAGAGGAAGGAAGGAAGGAAGGTGCAATCGTAGTATGAGGATTGGGAGGGAAGGAAATGAGCAGACTATTTCAATTGCCTCCTCAAATATTGCGAAAGAAGACGAAGAACATGGCTTTGCCGGAGTCATCGAGGATCGTCGAGAAATTGCAAATAACCTCTAATTTAAGAAGTTCACAAGACAGATGAGCTGGCTGAAAGTCTGCAATGACCATGTGCACTCATTATACGTGGTACAAGAAGTTATAATTGCCAGTGAATTGTAATTCCTTACTCCCCGAAACCACCGCCAAAAGAAAGCAAAGAGATTTTCACAGTCAAGTCCTGCTGTAATTTATCAAAGGAAATCAGAGCATTTTCAGACAGAAACACCTAGCTCTGCTCTGTGCCTACTGTCTGCCTCGATAGTGCTGCTCATGGTGAATCCATCTCGATCAAGCTTGACCCTTCGCAGCCTTAATCCTCTCCCACTCAGCGCCCATCCACTTCACAGCTAAAGAATCAGAATCAAAAGGATTCATTCTCTTCATCACCTGCAATTGGAATCCCACAGTAAAGTTCTTAACCTTCAAGCCGTAGAAAGGTAACACTTGAGTGAACTGTTGCAGTGTCACCTTGTTAACTCCTGGGAGCTCTATCGGAAGGATCTTGACTGTGAGGCTTTTCAAGTTCGGAAATGTCTCTCGGATATTGTTGGCAATGTCATACATTGCAAAGTAGTTAGCTCCGAGCGTGCATATGTAGTTTTCGGCATTGTCGGCAGTCTTCCCGTCTCCTGGAGTCTTGAGTGCGGTAAAATCAAGAGTAACCTGGAGGTTTTCCAAGAACTTAGCAAATTGGGTCGCTTTGAATGCACGTGCAAGTTTAAGCAGGTAAAGTAGCCCTGATATTCCGTTAGCCATCTGTGCTATAAACTTTCGAAGGAACGAACTTGCCATCAATCTGCTTACGACCCATGGCACGACATTTACGCATCCTCTCCTCTTGAATATCCCTCTCCTTAACCTTAACGTCCCATTCCGCAACCTTGACAACTATTTCCACGACTGTGTTTTCCAAAAGGTAAAACCTATCTTCTATGCACATTTTATGGAAGTTGCTTAGAAAGTCGTGGTAGTGGTTGAACTCAAATTGGGGATGAACTCGCGTCGGGTCGTTTTCGAGTCTTGCCTTCGAAAATTGAAGAATACAACTGCAAAGAATATCCTCGTGCAGGAAGAAATGCGAGCAGGCAGATATACCAGTAATCGGTAGTACTTCGCTTGATGCTATAGCTAGGAGGGGGGGTTGAGTGGGCATTTTGGAAGAGCTCATTTTGACCGAGTAGGGCGTCTAAGGGTAGGGTTAGCTGTATTAGGACGTGGTAGACAAATGACTGGGCATCCCTACAAGTGCTTTCAAGAATAGTGCTCTTTGAAGAAGTACCGAAAATAGAGTCTACCGAAGGTGAGACGGGATCAAGGTAGATCGAAGATAATACGGGAACACAGGGTACCGAAGATGACACCTGTATTCTGCCAGATTGCGATATTAGCAAGTGGACTTCTAAGGGAATTGTAGACTTAGTCAGACTTACAATACAGTGAAATTCAGCTCAGGGTATTGGTCCAAGTTGTCAAGACTAGAGGTTGATGTTTGTGAAAATAATATTTCGAATCCAGGGTGGGCAGCTTTGTAGACGCGACCGGCGCTAGTAAAACTGTCTTTCAATAAAATTTTAGATAAATCAACTTTAGGCGACTACATTGAGGAAAGTCCTCCAATAAAACTTAGCCCGGAGTGTGTTTTGAAACAGACACAAATGAAACAAACAATATTGTTTTGGTAGCATCCCAGAGACTAGGTAGGGGCTCGCTTATTCATCCTTGGCGTACGATCAGTGATCACGGTCTCATAATATGACCATAATAAAAGTCAAGACAAAAGGGTGCTTCCTGGTCCTGTGAATTAAAGACTGAATCTTCCTGAAAACCCAGCCAGATCTTGGTAAACCCCTGCATTTCCTGAAAGCATTTAAGAAATTGCAATGAAGGCGCTTTCAAAACGAGCAAGAAAAATTCTGAGGAATGGGCCCATTTGATTATTACCGGTTCTGTGGATCCTATGATTTAGTGATGGAGGCCTGGGAGGTTATTTGCCGTTGCTAGATCGTAACATGAAGCAGAATTTGTTACGGTGGTGGCGAGTCGAGAAAGGGAGAGATGACAGGAAGGCCGGGACTAATTTCTCAAGGGTTTTAATACCTATAACAAGCCGGTCCGGGCTCGTCAGAAGCCTTGGTACTATTCTTCTTCGACGTATTATTCCTCGCAACAATCTTGTACCGCTCAGCCTCAAGCTTCAAGTACAGTACAAGTGACCGACGAGCTTCTTGGGAGATTGAATAGAAGGTTGGTGGTAGAAGACCACCCAAGAGGTGTTGGAAAACTCATAACATGGAAAGATAAGAGTAATTTCCTGGGTTCTCATCATGCCCATGTCATTTCGAGAAATGCGGACAACAACGTCAAGGAAAGTTTTAAGCTTCTCTGTTTGGGCACCTAGTCTGCAATTGGCATTTTTTCCTTCAAGCAGCGCTTTGATCAAGAATGGAATTACCCCAGGGTATATCCATTGCCAGCGCTCGCCTTGCAGAATGTGTACTGTGCGGTTGTCGCTACTTAGCCTTCATTCAATAACAAATTCTCAATCCACCAGGTATAACGCGAACAGCTGTAACCTAGTCAGCCGTAACCAAAGACGAGAACATAGTCTTACCCCACGTCAGACTTTCTGACTCCTCCTTTTCGAAAATTGATCCGAATTATATTACTAACGAGCGCCATACCGCAAAGTCAACTACATTAGACCCAATAACTATGATTCTGAACATGCTGAAAAGGTAGAGAGTAGCACATCTCCTCGACCTTCGATTGGGATTCTGGGGAACGGGAGTGCTTGAGTTCGTTGGCGATAAGGAAGGGGGTTAGAAATTCATTTGCTCTATTGTGGCAGTAGATAAATTCGAGAACGCCACAAGATTCGAATAGTCTCCATAATTATAAATGAACCTGGGCTTCTCAAGCTACTTTTCGGAATTATTTCAAGTATTTGCTATGTTGTGAAAAGTGCTCATCTATTTAGTCCTGGTGATCCTGTCCAGAAGGAGTGTAACGAAGTGAAGTGTAAGGCACTCACACTGCTTAGCTTCGTAGGTAATCTTCACACCGATTTCAATCTCGACACTGACTCCACAGCCGTTGGGGACGGTAGGGGCGCAGCCTATAATCTATGTACGGCTGATACTTCATGATCATCGGGTGCGGAGAAATAAAGATACCGCGAACTTCAATTAAGGCGGCAACTTTGATGTTCGGTGACATTACACAGGGAGGCAGGCGGAGGGTTAAGCGTGGAGGAGGTAGGGAAGCTGTGGATAACGAGAATCATAGAGGTGGATAGGCTATATCTAATCGAATTTCTCGCTCGTTTCATCGGCTTCGAAGGCCCAAAATTTAGTAGGGGTACTTGCTTTTTGATACTTATGCAGCCAAATGGCATAACCCTGATCTTAATTTCTCAAGAGCTGAAATCCATAACTGGCTGGGTAAAATGCCGCTATTACTCTCCAAGCGTCGCCAGGAAAGGCAAGGCAGGACAAAAAATTGAGGTATAAGACTATAGTGACTTGGGCTTACGAATCCCACATATCACTACCTCACAACGTAGCCAAGAAATAATGTTTATCCGGGATTTTCACTCAGAAGTTATTTATCAAACCAAGCAGCCAGAACCTCAGCCTTCCCCAAATCTCAAAACCAACCTTAAGACACCAGTAAACTAAATACACTGGCGAAAGAAATAGACCACACGGTGACTGCAGTATTGAACAGCTGTGAGCGGAGATGATCTTACTTGCGCGCGGGGACGAAGGCACTGAGGATGGTGACACTTCTAGCCTGACTAGCGAGAATTTTCTAGTTCTCGATTTCATCATCGAGCGAAGAGCACCCTTTAATTCCGCAGGCCGGCGCATCTCGGGTTGCTGGTAGCCAACAGTCCAATAAATGTGGTTGAACTCATAGCATGGGAGCACAATAAGCAAGCTCTGGCATACTGATTTCTTGTTCACCGTGTTCGCTGTGCGCACGATAACTTGGAGGTGGCGAGGCTTGACAAATTTGGTGTTGATCAAGGCCACGACTTGTCGAACCAACTGAGTGTTTTGCCCGAAAATCAATGGAGCATAAGAGGGAGGGATAGCGTTGCCGAATTGGTCAAAGGTTGGAAGCGCAAGATCAGGAACAGGGCTCAGCCGAGGAAGCCCAGTATCAGGATCAAGGTCCGGGTCGTAGAGGATAGTTCGAGAGGGGTGTCCTTCAGAACACCAACAATCGCTTTTTCAGTACCTGATGTTTATTAGCAACTTTAGTCAAGGTGTATTCTTAAGGATTGCGTATCGTACCATTGGGGGAAAGACCCACATTTCCCATGGCCTGCTCAATGTTGATAGCGTTATCATGCCTCTGGAACTTTATCATGATCTCGGCCTGGCGGTGTGATAAACGCAGTTTGCTCAGCGCCCGACATAGCCATGTATCTGGTCAAGTATGACGGCTGGAGTATATTAGGTCTTGAACAGGTAGTTAAACGCACCATTGCGACGTTTAGTACAAGTGACCCGATGCTCGTAACGCTCATATCTGCTGGCGCGAAGAATGACATCTCCACACCCTTGGTCTCTACGTTCAACGAAGATCACCGGCTTTCTTCCAGACGGGTGAAGTGACTAATGTTGAATATGAATTACTAATTTGGAGGAGAGGGACTCAATTTACTTGGGGAGAGAAGGGAATGAGGCTTGGGATCTTTGACACAGAAACCAAAGTTTAGGGGAGAGGAGGATTCAACGTAATTTGCGGGGTAAATATCTTTACCGCAGAAACATCAGTGAGAGTTCAATTCGACTAAAGGAAATGCTCAATGAAAGAGAGTCAATGTGGACGGTGCCGAAAATGATAGGGTACTGTGGTAGTTTATATAGATGCCGGCTAAGAACGTATTCCCTTCAACGTGACCATCTCACAAGCAAGTTTCTCAATTGCTCCTGGTCAGTTGATCGAGATATACTAACTAAGTCGAGAAGACAAGAAAAACTGTTGTGGATTTGATGGGTAAGAATTTGAGGAGATTAAGCAGGAATGTAGAGTTGGGCGTCGGGCAATCAAAAGCAGCAAAAGATAAGGGCGAAAGACCAACTTAGTCGCGAGGCAGTTGTCAGTGGTGTGAGCACAACATAAAAGCAAACAAACAAGGTAGGAACGAGTAATACAAGGGAGAGGTTGACAGCTGTCACGAAACGAGGAGCCAACTGAGAAACCAACTGAGAGATTGACCTCCTGGTGTCTGCACTCCCTGGTCTTGGCTAAGACCTGAAAGTTAGGCAAAGAATGCCCGAACATGGCTGCGAGCGCCTTAATGACACTTCTAATTTGCCTTTTCTGAATTGACGTCCTTCATGCTCCATTCACACTTCCTACTATGGTATCCATTCCCAAAATTATAACGCCAATCTTGACACCCTTTTAGCCAATCTCAGCCCCAAAGAGCGTCCTTGCTCCAACGGCCACCAGAGACCGCGGGCGGGGAAAGATGTACTGAAGACCAAGCTTCAATCCCATCAACATACAGACGAAACTTCAGGATACTTTGATCGCTTCTAGTATTCTCGATAGTGATTGCTCCGAGCTTAGAGTTGCCATTGGGGATATATCTGCAATAGATTAGGAGAAAAATGGGTATTCGGGAAAAGGGACTTACTGGACCATGACATCCTCATCATCAGCTTGTTTGTAAGTAGAAATGGGAATATAGAACTGGCTCAAAGGACTTGTGGAAAACTCATTGACAGTTGCACTGATAGGCCATTTCCCACCAGCCGGTGGTGGGAACGCAGTAGCAGCAAACTCATGACGGTCACCTGAGAGCACCACGACACCAACTCCTCCTCTAAGTCCAACATCCCACATTGATTCCAGAATAATCTGGCGTTCATGAAGATAGCCTGCCCACGTATCAAGGCTGTTGACTCTCCAGTTCTTAGTGAAGGGAATGCTGGATGCAACGATCTTCCACTTCACTCCCTTTGGCTCGGGTTTCTTGAGAAAGACAAGGAGATCAGCTAATTGCTCGGCACCAAGCATAGACTTCTCGGTACTGTTGACGGGGAGGTCTCTTGATGAGTCTCGGTAGGTTCTGGTGTCCATCATGAAGAAAGTCGCAGGACCTTGGGTAAACTCGAAATAAGTTGCACCTTGTCGTGCAGTAGGTGGATTGACTGATGTTTGGTAGTTGTGCCATGGATCTGCTGCGGCCATGTAGACCCCGGTTGTGTTGGCATCCCAATCGTTTGCAATCTCATGGTCGTCCAAGACATGAATCCAGCTAAGATTTTGGCCAACGCTTGGCCAGTCGGGAGAAGCATAGACCTGGCGATAGTAGCTCCGAAGCGCTTGGGTACATCAACGTAAATGAAATCGCCTAGGAACAGCATGAATTGAGCTCCTCCGGGAATAGACTTGATCACATTAGCCATATGCCGGAACCCCGGGATTGCAAGAGCATGGTCAAGCGGGTTATATGGGAAGCGGGGAATGATGCAGCTGGAAGTCAAAAAGGTGAAATCACCACGCTTAGTGACCTGGCCGGGCTTGGGAGGGACAGTAAAGTAACCAGAATGGTTGTTAGAGGTCGTCCACTGGTACGTTCGGTCGGCATGGTCTGGTAGTGGAAGGATTATAGTGCCAGTAAAATCCGTCTCGTTAGTGAGAGACATGATTGTTCCTGCTGACTGCCATGCAGAGTCCTCGTATGCTGCCGGTTCATCCGCGAGCCGGTAGTGAACAAAGATAGGTAGTTGTGTTGCATTCGACTCGCGAACCAGCAGGCTTGCTTCTGTCTGAGAGACATAGCCAACTCGAGCAAAAGATAGCTCATTGCTGGGATGGAAAGTTTTCCCCCGGTAGATCAGGTCTGCAACTGCCAGGGCCAGAGCCAAATTTATTCCCAATGTGAGGAGCGACAAGAATGATGAGTGAGGGTCTGGAAGGCCAGTAAGAAGCGTTCGATACGGTCTCGCAGACTTCTCCTCCAGTATGACTATTTCATCAATCTCGATTTCCTCTTCAATATGCGTTGGCTTCTCGTCTGCGGTCAGGTTTTGGGAGTGTGAAGCGGTAGACGAATTCACCGGGGGTTGGTTCTCAATTTCTGTCTCTGTAATTGTGATATCAATATCATCTTCTACAACGTCGTATTGAGCCTGGCTCAAATAGCTAGCGATGAAGGAAGGGATGTAAATCGCAAGTGCAGTCGCAATTAAGGAAGGGAAATGCTACAAACAATGTCAGGCCCGTGTATTATCAATGCACATAAACGGATTACTTACATGACTGGGAATCCATCTCAGGAAGCTGTATGCGAACAGCCGGATGACTGTGGAGCTTAGAATTGTTGCCCTGACTGATAAGGACGCCATTGTTGTTACCTGAGGATTTCAGTCATCCAAATTCACTTGACAACGATAGGTGAAAAAAGCAAAGAGGAAATGGCTTCATGATTTCAATCAAGCATGAGGTCATGAGCAAGCTCCAGCGGCACGTTTCGTCATGCCTTCTTGAACATCGGGTACAGCCACACCTTCTAGCTCGATCAAGTATGGGTCAAGTCCGGGTGTGGCTGAAGAAAAACAACATTACTGTACTGTCAAAGATCTCGGAACGTAGAAATCGAATTACTTGCTTCTGTCAATACTAGCTCGAAGTACGGTATTTACTATCATCCCAAGGCTTACATTCGTACTTATGAGCGACGACAAATGGAGGCGATAATATCTACCAGACAGAACCTTGCGGCAGCTTACTGCTGTAGATTATCTGATTAGAGTCTCAACGGCTTTAGGAATCAGCTTTCAGCTGGATTTATAAGGCTAAGCGTTCGAGCCTCGCACAGATAGAATTCCTGTTCGAGGCATCTCTCTAAAATAGCTTCCTGTTACTTAAAACCTCGATAATGCATACTTGTAAGTTCCAACTTTCGAGGTGTTTAGCGGGGTAGCTCTCCCTGCTGACATATTCAAACTCTCTCTCGGCCTTCGCTCTCGACTCGGGGGCGACCCGGCCCCGTACTACAGTAGCTCGTACAGTGAGTTTAGCATTGCAACTCCTACTGTACAGTTATCGCTACACCTTCCCCCGGGACCTTGCAGAAATAAGCATTCTAACTCTAGGGTATTCTAGGTAAGCATCAGCATCCAAATATGACATCTAGACACTTCAAATTGGTAATGGAGGAGGGCTAGAGCTACTGTGCTTACGGCATCTGTCTGAAACCTCCTGACTCTATTCAATTGGATGCAAAGCCCAAGACTAAACTTCCTCCACTACCTATTAAGACGATCCAGCTCACTATTTATCTCCCGATGTTTCATCTGAGGAATATCAGGATATCATCACCTATCAAGAGGTCCCACAAGATCACTTCACAACAACGGACAAGCGCAACTGCTGCAAGTTTTCAACAGTGGCGAATTGCAGCAAAGAATAACGGTGACAATATGGCAACTCCAAGCAAGATCCATTTGACAGTTGACGATACTGGAATTGTCAAGAATAAGCCTCAAGATGCTGCCACTGCAGCAAAGACTTCTGAGCTCCTCCAACAGAATCACGATGTATGTACAGTACTTGGAAGTTGGCACCACCTCCACCTCTAGCTCATGTGCCAAGACTGACATCTGGCCAGAACCACCACATTTTCTTCAACAAGGATGGGTACCACAATCACATTTCCCATGGCCTGCTCACGCTCTACGGCCTTGGTGCCCCAGTATCAGTAATCGAAAGACATTACAAGTCAAATGCTTTCTACCAACGCCCGAAGAATTTCCCCGAACATCAGATCATCGCAGACATGACCAACCCCGACAAGTATCTTGGCAAGGAGCAATACTATCATGACTTTCTCCTCTTTTTTCAAAATGAGATGGAAATCAAAGGTTGGGAGGAAGTGCTGAATGAGTATCTCTTCTCTGGGACTCAGAGAGCGAATGATTTGTTCGGCAGGATGTACGCAGGTAAGATCTTTATACCCACCCGCCATACCCTGACGATTCACAAAGATACTAGGTTTTTTTCATCCTCTCATTCACTTGGGCTTTGGCTTGGAGTTCCACCAGCCGGCCATTATCGCCGAGGCTCTTGCCCAGGCTTCAGTGCACGATAGCTGGATCAGCGACTACTTGGAAGCTGTTGAAGCTCACGCAGCCACTCTCCCCGCTTCCGCTAAAACAGCGAGTCTCCCTGATCTTCTCGACACCATCCGCGCTAACGAAAAACTCCTGGCGGCCCCTCACTGGGAAGATGGCAACAAAATCCGCGATGGGATTATCAAACGTGCCGGGCAAGACATGATCGACATCGCCGCTCAATGGGAAGTAACTCCAGAGAATCTCGAAGCTAAAACTGCGGAAATGATCAATGCAGCTATCTATTTCACAGCTGCCGCTCAAAATCCACCCAAGGTTGTCAAGTTCGACTTTTTTTACATGCATTCCACTAACTGCTCTATTTTCTTCCCTACGATCAACTCTTTGCCTTCAATCAGCACGGAGATTAAAATCAAGCTGTTGAAACGGAAGGCATATCTCGACCTCACAATATACGCATCCAGAAAGTCACCACCGCTTCTCCTCGAGGAAATTAGCACCTACGTGCCAAAGAAACTCGGGAAAGGAGACAGCGAATGGCCTGGTTTGATTCGGAGACTGTTTGAATTTGACGATGATGGACATGCGGTGAAGCTCGGGAGAGCTGTG
Source organism: Bryoglossum gracile (assembly GCA_037952635.1). Lineage (NCBI taxonomy): Eukaryota > Fungi > Ascomycota > Leotiomycetes > Helotiales > Bryoglossaceae > Bryoglossum > Bryoglossum gracile. The sequence continues at coordinate 26,721 of JAPZPB010000051.1, read as the reverse complement.
TGGAACGGAAAGAAAATATGTGAGGGGAATGAAGACGGGGAGAACATGAGGATCAAGGGATTTATGTGGGAGAAGATTGGGAATATGGTAGTTGATAGCGTGGAGGATGAAGGTGATACCTGGGCCAAGAGTGTAGGGTTTAAAGAGGCGTGGGAAATGTATGGGAAGAGGAAGAGGGAGGTGCATTTGTAATTAGCTGCATGGCTAGTTGGATCTAAGCGAGCGAGAAAGGGGGCGGTAGTCCGGATTTCCCGCATTTGAGAAGATTGCGGTCCAGTCTATAGCCATCCCGAATCTGCTTTGTCTATTCTAATAAACCCTTTTTTTTTGATGAGGAAAATTCCTTATTTTGATAATAGCAGCAACACCTTCACCTTCCCTTCTCAGATAATTCAAGGATATTTTGACGTGCCAAGAGCATTGAATTATTAGGAATAACCCATTTTGTACTTTTATTACTTAAGTTCGGTTCAATTTCACAATATGTTCCTGAAGCTTCAATTGCTGTTTGACTTTCCTTACAAGTTCCCCTGCCCTCTAGTACCTCGGGGATCAACTATGGAGGAGTATAGCTATGACAATTGGGTGCACTGCGAATCGCGACAAGCAATCACTTCCTTGATTTCATCGGGTGGTTAACCTCAGCTGCTTACCAAGGAATTACCCGCATTTTCCAGAGGGCCCAATATTCCGGCTACTCGCCAGCTTATGGAAATTCTCTTAGGGATCTGGGCGGCTCAGGCCTCTTCAACAACTGATCAAATTTGCGGAGTCTATCGTAACAATCCTATATTTTTGTTCGAAAAGGCTGGGGGCCTATTATCAGACTATATGATTTCCTCGAGGCAGGAACTCAAAATAAAGAACTCATGCAACGATCTCGCGCCCGAACGAATCAGCTATATACGACAAGGAGGCTAAAATTATTAAGGTGACAAACCGCGAACTCTTTGAAACCGGGAACAAGGCTGTGAACTCGCTCATTCGAATTTCGAAATATGCTTTAAATAGCCAGTGGGTGTCCTGAGGGTATGTTTTATTCTATATATCCGCTCGTTCAAGCGGTCTTTGATTTCAACACCAAGCCACGCGCTGGTTGGAGGGTATGCCTTGGGTCGCTGGCGAGCAAATGACTTATTACATCCTCATAATGGAATTCGGCCGGGGATGCGCCTTTTAAACAGTCGCAATTTTATTGGGACTGTTTTACACGCGTACAACTTTGTCCGCCAAGTCGAATCAACTATTTCCAAATGTATCCCCAACATGGCGCACCTCCGCAACATTCTCATAAACGCAGTGTAAGAAAGACTATCTCATGGCAATGCAACGTTACCAAGGAGGGAAGGTCCTGAAAGAAAACCGCAAAGGCAAGAGAGGCCGTCCAGAGCGTCGAAGAGGCAACGAAAAGCCATCTCTACTAGTACTAGATGGACCTGGATACACAGGCAAAGAGCGCATCCAGCCCTTCAACCTCTCACTCATCTGCATATTCCAAACCCTCAATTCTCGCTTCTCGGGAAACGACGAGTTCTGGACACAAATCTACACCGACAGATGTCTAAAGACAGCTACTCCCCAACACCGAGATGCCTTGGACCTCGAGATGAGCAGAGTCCCTTTCGCGTATATTCTGGAACAAATCAGAGATGTCATGAGCTCCGAATTCAAGAGCCCGTTTCCCACCCATTGCCAAAGTCAACTTCTTGATGGTCTATGAAGTATCATGTATGTATTGATATATTAGAAGAGATTGCGAGACGGTACCAGGAAAGGACGCCGGCTAATTTGAGGAGCTGTGAACAGCAGTGGAGGATGGTACCGCCTTCTGCGGATGTGTGTGCGTGTGCGGGCTTTTCATTCATCTGGATGACGATGCCGCATTTTAATGCTACGAAAGATAGGAAGGGTTCTGATCGCTGGAATGATGCAGTGGTGGGGCTGGTTCGGGAGGCAGTTGAGAGTTTGTGTGCGAAGTATGAGGTTGGGGATTTCTTGTGGAAGATGGTGTAGAGACTAAGATAACGCAATTCTCGCTCAGATTTTGTTCTGGAAAATAGAGGCCATGAGGAATAGCCCCATCGCATTGGCGAGTATCAAGCTGTCGATGTATATTCACATGATAAACAGGTTTAGAAATATAATCAAGATATCGGTATTGGCTTTTATGTCAAAATGCGCGGTGATGCAGAAATCGAGCTCTCCCTTGCAACACTTTTAACTGTCTTGGAATCCCGGACCAGGTGTCACAACTTTATCGTTGTACCATTTTTACCACAGCTTTTTCTGTCAGGTTCCCTCTTACCTTTTAGAAGCTGCGACGAAGGAGCTGTTAAACAGCGGATTTGTGCTTTATCCACAGCCACTCTGGGACCAAGAGCGCGCCGATGGTGATATGCTTTTTTCTCATCAGATGAAAGTTAATTTCGAGGTCGTGTAAGCCAACCACGTACTACTCTAATGATCCAAGTGCCACCCACACATATCCTCAAGATTTTCCGAGCTTTGAAGTAGTTGCACGAGTTAGAACGACCCGGAAGTGGGAATCACGAGTTTGGACAATATTCCAACTGGTCACGTCGCCACTGGAAAAGAGGCGGTTCTGAGCATCAGTATATCAGAGGAAGAAGCACTGCTGAAGTGACTCAATATTCAAGTGCAATTGCTTGACACCTTCATCACGCGTAGGCAAAACAAAAACAAATTTGTTTTTCGAGATTGGAGTTCCATCCTCCATCTTTTGTGCCGAAAAAGGCCCCCACTCGGCTAAAAAGGGGCCGGATCCACAAAAACGCGAATGCCCTCAATTCACCCCAAGCGCGAAAAAAAAATGCAAAAAAAACTCCAAAAATCTACATTGCTTCTGTGGAGGATCCCACGCTCTAGAGTAGGTGTCTCTAGCCGTTCCTTGTGGGAGTAGACCAAATACCATGTCCTACGGACTACTTTTCCCGCTGGCATTGACTTCGGCACATCTCAGACGTATGGTGGAACGAAGTGACCTTACGTGACAAGCTCGATGCAGCGGAATGCCTTTGGTTATCAACTCCTCGCATATTTTATATTATAAAGGGGTCAACCACGTCACTAAGAGTGAGGTATGAAATTTGATTTTACACATTCCAATGAGGACCCACCGCTGCCTGGTTCGTTACCCAAATCGCTGCGTAGCCTTGACTTTCTATATACATTCATGCCATTATTTCTACATTTATTTTGCTCAAAAATCTCCAAGACAGATGTTTTCTTTCAACCCACATCAATACCAAGGAGGTTCTAAAAATTCTAAGGCTGTTCTCAACCAACCAGGGCACCACCACAACGCGTCAACATCCTCCTCACCTGACTCTGCATCCACATCAAGATCGTTTTGATTCCAAAAGATATCAAAGTCGATTTCATTCAGCGCAACCCAACGTGTACGCTTGATCTTCCGATAAACAAAATAGAAGATAACAATCAAGGGCACTGACATCCAGGTCGAGAAGAAGTACTGGGCTCTTTTAGCATTGTCCATATTCCCATGGCCGATGGGGTAGATTGCGATGGCGAGTTGCGCAATGAGGACGAAGAGGTTGCAACATAAGCCAATGACAGAGCCGATTATTCCGAATGGTGATTTCCAGGTGAGGTCTTTGACACTCACTTTTCGCGGCTTAGGCTCTGCGGGGATCCTTTCCAAGGCCTGCTCGTCTCCAGCGGCACGAGCTGCAGCTCGAAGCTCTAGTCGGTTCTCTCTTGCTTCCCTTTCCTGTCTTCTGGTCTTCTTTTCGTAGTGTCGAAGTGCCAGTCGGAATCGGATGTGGGTGAAACAGATCAAGGTCCAGGACATGATTGAAGAAACACCAACAAGGGCAAGTAGCCAGGTGAATACCGTCGCTTGCTGTGGTAGCTCAGCGAGATAAGAGAAGGCTAAGCTCATGACTAGAGATATGAATAAGCACCACAGTGGACGGCCTGCTTTATCAACGTAGTTGAAGACGGCGGGAGCCATTCCACGCTTGGCCATTGGGTTCAGTGACCTTGAAGCCCCGTAAACCGAGGCATTTGCAACGGAGAACACAGTCAGAACAATAACAACATTCATGACAGATGGTAATCCGTGAATTCCAGCATCAGTAATGGCGATTACGAATGGTGAAGTTGCAGTTGCGAGCGGGTTAGCCTCAGCATTCAGCAAGCGAGAATCGTTGTATGGTACAAGCAAACCGATGAGGAAGACGGAAGCAATATACAACTATAAATTGAGACATTAGCTTAGTAAGAGTCATATCATCTACTTTGGAAGTTACTCACAACACCGGTACGCCAGAATACTTTCTTGATGGCTTTTGGCATCTCTTTCCGGGGATTGATCGCCTCTGAAGCGGTCAAGCCAACCATTTCACTCCCCGAATAAGCAAACGCAGCTAATACCAAGACAGAGAAGAAGCCGTATCTTCCGTTGATCTCTCTACCAGGATTATACCAGGTGTAAAAGCCCTTTGCCTTGCCCTCGAAGCCAAGTCCCAAGTCGATGCATACCCCTAAAATTCTACTCTATCATCAGTCTCTTCTTGGCTCACTTTGTACGAGCTTGCACCATTGCTTGCCGTACACCTTGAGATTTCTTAGTTCTTGAACTTCCTAATCCGAGATAATATTCCACTTCATTCTCAATATCAAAATATTTTCGATTTTCGAAATCATCTGAATACTCGAAAGAAACATGCAATAACTGCTCGACTTTCGGAAATCTCATCCAGGCGGAATACCAGGCGTACGACTAGCAACGCCACGAACTCTTAAAACAGGGTGAGAGTTACTTACAAGAAGCCTGAGATTGCTATAACCTTCATAACGCTCAGTATCGCTTCGATATTGCCGAACCATCTCACACCAGCAATGTTGATTGTGCAGAGTGCAAGAATAAATATCGTTATCCACAAATAATTCTGTTGGTGAGGTTGGCCCCAGTACTGAATTGTGATTGACGAGGCAATGAGCTCCAAGGGAAGAGTAATGAGCCATCCTAACACGTAGCTGTTACTATTAGCCACACAGCCCTCCTTGAAATGAGCGGGTTTGTCTACTTCCACCCAACAGCAGCGCCAAGCGCCTCGTCAGTTAATATTCGAGCATGTTCAAAGAACCCTCCAGGAACGGGCATGAAAGTCGCCATTTCTCCCAAAGCCATGATGGTGGGGCAAAGAGCAAAGCCGACGAAAATAAATGCACCAAGAAGGGGGCCTGGACCGCTGACGGAGAGACCTTGTCCTGTAGCAATGAAGAGGCCAGTTCCAATTGCACTCCCAAGAGCGATGAGCTGACAGTGGTAACTGTTAAGATTTCTTTCCATTGCATCTTGGAGGTCTGAATTTGGATCTTCACTTCCAGGAAACCGTTTGAAACTGTCCAGAGTGAGGTGGTACCAGAAGCCTGGGGCTTGCTCCTGGATAGCCTGGTTACCATCACCGAGTTCTTGAGGATCGGCCATTACCCAATTGCAGTATATCCGAAGGTGGTCACCGGGTATCTGTTGTTTGACCTCAAGAGAAATGTTCCCGACTTCAGTTGGTTTTTGCCTGCCAGAGGGATTCTTGCCCTATAACGAAAGGTAACGGGGCAGTTCAGGCAGTAGTGCAGCCCGAGGCGCGCGTTTCCATCATTTTAGGATGAGTGCGGACTTTATTTTGATTCCACCGTTTGGGGTGAGGAAGAGGCGGCCAATACTTTCCAATGCCTCCCATTGTTCAAGACATGCTTTTGTATACCTCCCCCACTATTTATGCCGCCGCTTGATGCGAGGCTCAGTATTAGTTAATACTACCTACTACTGGAATATTTATTAACTGTAGTTCTTATTATTTTTATAAATATATCCTCAATTATATATGCCTCAACTAACTCGATTTTGACACTCTTGGAGGGATGAAAATATCAGAAATAGGAAATCTAGTGCTAGTTATAATATTAGATAAGCTATACTACAGTAAGCCCTGCAAGCAAAGATAGCAAGAAAGGGACAAACTAGAAGTAGAGAAAATAGAGTAGTAATCAGCCTGAATTAATAGTATAATTTACTCAAGTATATACTAAATGCAGAGAAATTGGTTAGAGGGGGATTGCTTAGTATATAGGCAGACTACAATATAATATTTCGAATTTTTGCCGAAGATATCGCTAAATGCCCTCATTTCTCACTGACGAAAGTGTCACTTGGGCTACGAAGGACTTTGACTTTATAGCGCCAGCAAGGTCGTCGACTTGTACTTATAACATAGCATTAGCCAATACCGAGCCTCGCACCAAGCGGCGGTAGGAATAGTGGGGGAGAAGCATACAAAAGCATGTCTTAAAAAAGGGGAGGCATCAGAAAGTATTCGCCAAAAGAGGCTGAAGTCTATCGTACTACTCCAGCTAAGGCTCTGATGAAGGAGAGGAATTTCTCGTAACTTTGATGACCTCTTTGTCGAATCATTGCCGCTGACTGGACGGGCCTCAGAGCTCCGTGATACCTTAGTTTAAGACATGAAGTCACGATTTCATGGAGCTGATACTGAAGTGTAGAGGAGAGTGGCTGGGGCTGAATGCATAGTGGCGGCGAGTGACAGACCTCCGCACTCACACACAATGATCACGGAGTCCGGAAGACTGGCAGAAACAATATTACTGAGACACATGAGCTAACGAAATGGCAATATCGAATCATTTTTCGGGGCTCTTGGTACAGGAAGAGCTGAGGTCCGGCGGCTATCCCAGCCTTTTCTCTGAGCCATCTTGAGAGAATCACGATTATCACGATTATCACGACGTGGAAAACTAGGATGAGTTCATCTGAGTTGTTTTGCTAGTCGTGCCTGAACAGCTTATTATTATAAGGAGCATGAGTCAATGAAAATTGGATTTGCAATTTCCATATTTTCGCACTCGTTCGCAGCAGAGCCTTGTCAGTGAAATAGAACTTGCGAAAGCAACAACTTCCGTGTCTGCCTTGCCAATGTCCCGTGTCCATTGCACCCCAAGAGGCCAGTGACTATCCCGCGTTCAGTGAGGCTTGAGATGCCACATCATCCCCAGTGTCGCCCCTCATTGCCGCTCAGTCTATTTTCTAGGATGGCTTTGGAGTCTGGACGCTCTAACAAACATCTTCTCAACCTTCGTACCATGCAACCAATCCACCTGCCTAAAGCAATCTTTGATATTTTTACCCACTAGACAGCGAGTCCCCTCTTCTCAACATGCCTATGAGTTCAGATGCCCTTAAGATAGGAAAGAGGAGGAGGAGAGTCATACTTCCTCTAAATCTACCGATTGAGGAAGAGGTGGAAAGTGTGCCAAGACCGAGTACTGTCTCAAACCCAACCTTCTCCACGAACGAGCGCGATGTGAACCAATACCCATACCAACGCACCTACAGCGAGCCCAGTCGATCTGCCGGAGATCTATTTCGATTTCAACATTCTGGTCAGCGTACTACTTCGTTACATGATGACCTCTCAGACTATACCTTCGCTGGTACAGGATCGGGAGGCGCAAACTATGCTCAAGTCCCGCCCCACCACAATGTACAACCTTTCGACATTTCCAAGATGACGAGCCCTGCCGCAAGTCGAAATCCTTCGATCATATCTCGCTCATCATCCGTTATGTCAAGTGAAACTTCTCTTAAGGACGATGATAAATACTACGAGGCGGGAGAAAGCTCATCTCAGATGCCACGGGGAGCTGCGGGCGGGAGGGGAGAAAGGATAGACTTACAGTTGTCTCTTCAAAGCTGGGAAAACTTTTCTCCTGCAAAGGTATTTATCTGCCTCCGCAAGCTTTGCTTTCTATTCTAACGCTTCTGTAGCAAGATGATTTCTCAGCCCACGTGTGCATCTGGCAAGATAATCCCCGCTTAGGCCGCGCCCCTAATATACTTTATAACCGTTGTATACTTTTCGACTCGATGTGTAAACAATCGAACTGGGTTTCAAGAGTTATAGTGGAACAACTTGGCGTACAGCCGCGACCGATCAAGCCCGAGAGAACCTTCACAGCCTTCAATGGTGCAGAAATTACTGCTTCATCTGAGGTCACACTCTCATTCCAGAAGGCCACGGACGGGGCGCAAACCTATGCAGGTTTGGTTTTTCTCATCGATACCTCAGCTGAGGTGTCTCCCTTCGACATAGTTCTAGGTCATGCTGATTGTATCAAATGGGGGATTTTACAACCAGCATCATTTTTTGGTTTGCGGGCGCGTCAGGCGAGTCGCGATGAAGAAAAGAGAATGAATGAAAGGCAAGTCTACATGGATAAACAAGCGGATATACGACTTTCTAATCTAGACGAGAGGGAGAGAATCAAGGATGGGAGGAAGAAGAGAGAAGATTCTCTTCAGAATGGGGCGAAAGTCGTGCCCAGCAGCTCGCGACATCGGGGTGAATTGAGATACTAATAGGGATGAAGAAAAAAAGCAGAAAGACTTGAAAAGAAATGAAGCAAAATGATGAGGGTGAGGCTTGTAGTCATTCATGCAAAGGGACGGCGCATGGAGTCTTTTATGATACCCAATGATAGTTTATGATTTATGTTGCCTTTAACAAGAAGTCCTCCAAATTGCAATATTGCCATGCCAACTACGGTGGACCAGAATTGCTTCCCACAAAAATTACCAGCACGGCGACATACCTAGAAATATGTTAGCGGGTGCACTTCGTAGTGACAATGAATATAAGCAAGATATGGTCACCCTGCTGATGCTGCAAAGACCTCCGCTTTTCGCGCATTCGTAATTAGAGTCAAAGTTAAGGAGAATATCTGAGTAAAGATCGCAATGAGCCCCAGACGGACCAGCATATTGCTCACAAAATACAACGCAATAGTAGAGCCCACCAGCATTGCCGAAGCGATGATCGAGGTCATGATATTAGCAGCTCGCAGGAAATTCGCATCTCTGTACTCGAAATACTGAGCTTCCACATCGATCGGTTTCTTCAGTCTGTGGCCGACACAGTTGTGCCACCAGGTCAAGACTCTGGTCAAGAAAAGCGCAGCGAAGGGATCATCGCCTTTGCGTGCCTGGATAGAGATTAGATCTGATTCATTCACATGACGCCAGACGTTGCGATCTAGCCCGGTAAGAGGGTGGTCTCCCAAGTTCTCATCTCGGAACCATCGACGCAAAAAAGCGAGATCGTCAGATGTTGGCCCGTCGCATTTCCGCAGTGAGATTTGACGGCGAAGAGCTTCATCTATTAAATTATTAGTGGAATGCCCTAAGGAAGAACCGGGAAATAATTCGCAGGGTAGGAGTTATGACTTACTGTATTCCTTGAGTTTTTCCCTCGTTTGAAGCACAATGTCCCAGGTAGGACTGTCCTCTTGATGGCTCAAGTACCACCAATCTCCTGAAGACTCGAATCTCTCATTTATCATAGACTCTGTGTTACCTTCAACTTCTGAAACCATCACACTTGGTGTATTCTTTTTCTTCTCATCGTCGAAAGTCTCCCAAGCCTCAGCAGTGCTCCCGTCGTCGAATTCCCGAATTCCTCCATCGGCAGCGGTATATTCCACCGAAGTTCCGGGGCACTCAACTCTTGAGTCGATCGGAAGTTCAGATTTGAGGTCATCTTCCATATTCTTTCGTAGCTTGCGCTCTAGATGTACAAGTTCAGCCTGGAGATAGAGGAGATTGAGTGTGTTCAGGAAGTCAAAGCGTTGAAAGGTTGCGGTTTCGACATGCTTGCTCATGAGGGTGGCAACCTTCTCGTAGCCTGCCATGTTTATCAAGAAATCATGGATGTGACAAAACGTGGGGATCAGGATGAGGGGTTGCTCACTCTGTGAAGGGGTTGATATTCATGTAACACGTTTTAATGAGGTACGCCTGATGTCACATGAGGTCAACTCAGCCTCATGTGAAAGCCTGAGCCAGCCACCCACTCTCTGCTGGATATCTGAAACAAATGGGTTTGTTGTGAATCATTCTCAAGGCATCTTATTTCAGCTCTTCTTCTGAGCCTTTAACTATTTTAAGAGCGGTCGAATTCGTTCTATAAATTTAACTACACTTCTACGAGGCCGAGGGGCTCCTCGTGAGTCTCATCGAGTAATCACCCTACTGAGTAGGTGTATTTTACTACCCTAAATGTGAGAGGCACCATCGATCCTAGCCATGTCCTCCATTAATATTCCATATCAGTGTTAATTTTATATCGTTATTACACGGGGCCGCAAGCTTCAGAAGTTCAGAGACACCTCTATTATGATAACAGTGCGTCTAAGAAAAGCTCTAGAACATGCGGAGCTTAGGGTGTCGACTACTAGATGGGAAGTCTTTCTGCCATTAGAGTATTGCGTATTAGGCTGCGTTATTTTGACATCGCGATACATATAGCTATAGGTGGGAGAACTTTCCATGGTTTCTATGAGGAATTTGAAAGCAGGATAAAGTTTGGCCCTCTCGTGTAATATAATGCTGTACAAACGACTTATGGCTCGTCTATGAACCGAGAAGAGAATTCAGCTGGTTAAATAGGCAGCTGACAATCTCTACCCTATCATCCTATAAGCCTGACGCCACAGATGATAAGTCCAACTCAGCCTTGTTACTTCCCCGCATAAGGATGAAACTGGCCACCTGAGAGTATCAGAAAACTTGTAATATTCTGCTAAGCTGGTGCAAATTTCTTACCCCGCTATGCCCGGCCCCTTATTTCCCTCGCTTAATCCGTGACAAGGTCAGAACGCGTGCGCAGTCAAGCTCCCGATTCGTGTGAGTGGTTCTAACGACGGTCGCAGCATGCTTTCCAACCTGGAGAAGCCTCTCTGCGCATCAGAATAGGGCCATTCAAGTTGAGACAAATCACGTGCCTAGATGTAAGGGGTCGAGATCTGAGGGGATATAGTATATAAAATAAGGCTTATAAATAAATAGAAATAGAGGAGCAAGTATTACTAATAAATATATGCTATAAATAAAGCTTTATTCCTCTTCTTAAAGCAATCCCTCGTACATTCCTAGCCCTGAGGCTATTAAGGGGTTAGCTCTCTTGGAAATTCAAACTGGATTGAGCTTTAATGTAGGTCAGATTACGGCGCTTTCATCGTCGGAAACCAGTGCTAATCACATCACAACATGAAAAGCTCGGTACAATAGCAAATATCTATTTTCTGCAGGGCTCTGTTAGATGAGATTGTTGGAGCTAGTACTGGAGGCCTGCTTCATTCTCGTACCCTCGTTACCAACAACCGCGCAATTCCAAAGCCACAACCAGCTCTCGCCTGTTGACAGACAATTTTCTGCTACTCCTCTCCTTGGCCTACGAAAGCGTTAGTTGTGAATAGAGTCTAGATCGGAGTAGTGCAATTAGATTTTGTTGCATCCTAGTGAAACCAAAATCTTGATCTCGCACTGCTTCAACGCTCCAATGCTTCAATGAAGGTGGTAGTTTGTAATCGTTTAGACATGTTCTCGTTGCTGATTGATATCGCTTCTTGGATCATCTGCTCACGAAAAAAAATGATATGTAAGCAGCAAGCAACTTGTCTATCATTGTCTTGCCCCAACACCCCTCCCCCAACCACTCCCCAACTCATCCCACCATAACAAACGTCAACGCTCTTCCCCTTATGGCATCATGCTCCCGGATACCAATCTACCACCCACTGAAAGCACCATCCAGCCAGCGCATTTTACCGCCAAAGCGCCAACTGCTCCTTCCAATCAAACGTCAAACGCGCTCTCATTCCTCCTTCATAACATACAAAACCAAACAAACAAAAAAGGCGAGGATGAAAAAATGCCGCCCCAAACCGTGAGAAGACCCTAGAATTCTACTTCAGGAATAGATCACCGACGCCATTTCTAATAACACGCGAGCGGTCGACGTGGTCTAAGCCGAGGAGGTCGTCGTCTGCGGTAACGATCTCGTCAAGTACCGAATCTATGGGCGAGATATGTGAGTAAGACTGGTGTGGTAAGAGTTGAGGGGGAGGGAGTGGATTACCGTCATTGAGATAAGTAGGCTTGCCATAAGAACTGCGACGGACGACTGCGAACTTGATCTTCTCGAAGTTCTTGCCTTTCATACCAGTTCGCTTCTCAAGACGCTTCTTGGTGTCTACGAATTTCTCATCCTGGGTGATGTTAGCAACTGAGCAACTGGGCTGCTTAACATGTTATCGTGAGCTATACTCTCGATAATTTGAATTATCCATCAAGCCCCAGTAACTCATCTTAACCGGGATTTCAGAATCGCCTTGAATACTCAAAACAACCTTAAACTGATATCCCAGATAGGATAGGCCATTGAAACGCAATGGGTATTCAAAATCGAAACACTGGGATGTTACTTACCGCAACGATTCGGAACCGGAACGGAATTCCATGGGATTTGCTTGGCTCGCCTTGGAAGTGGAAAGCTTGGATGAACTCCGCTCCGCGCTCCAGCTCCTCCTCGGGAATCCGCTCGGCAATGAGGGTCGTATACTCCGTAATACTCAAGACTTGATTCATTCGGTCGTGGAATTTGTGGATCTTGCCGCCGTGAATCTCGTAAACCCGAATGGGACCGGCCTTCTCCTCATCATCGAGTCCTGCCTTCTTGACGAGTCCAATAATTAGGTCATCAACGGTACCATTTTTTGGAACTAGGATGTCGAATTGATCCTCCTTAGACATTCCCTCACTGAGCCAGACGACCTTCATGTTCTTCTTCGTATCAAGCTCTGTCAAGCTGATATCCAGGACTTCGAAAAAGAGGGTATCGGCGCGTTGATTACTGCTACTGTATGTGCTGTATGGAGGGTTCAGAATTGTTTGAAGGTTTTGGCTGGCACCGCGCTTCACAGAAGCCTTGGGGCTGTTGTTTTGAGTGCTGACGGTCCAGAACCGGAAGTGAGTGGGCTCGATACTGAGATGATCTCCAACTCTAGAGGCAAGCTTGTCGTAGCTGTCCTTGCTGCTCAGAGTCAACTCAAACGGCTTATAGTCGCTCGGGTTTGCATTCCTCGTCGGGTGGGGGTAGAACTTCACGACTCGCTTATGTAACAAAAAGTCATAATACATTCGCGCGTCTTCATATTGATGGGCTCCCGATCTTCCAGTGTGCACCATTGTCCTTTCTGAGCCTGATGAGCTTGTTGAGTTCATAGTCAAAGTAGACTTTGTTGATAGCGGACTGGGCAACGGGTTAGAGAGCGCACTAGACAGCGATGTTGTTGATTTTGCGGAGATAGAGCTGTCCTGGTCAGCGATAGTCAATCGTTGCGCGTGTGACACTAACTCTTTATCGCTATCCGAAACGGATTTGGAATCGCCTTTCTGGAAGCATACAATATCTCCGTCTTGTAGTTCAGCAGCTTTCAGGGATTGCTTGGCCTTCATAGGCTCAATCATATTTGGCTTGATCTCCTGTAGTCGTATTAGCAAAATCTCATCTCGAACTTGAATCTGCAACTGGTTTTAATACCGATCCTGCTTTGAATATTCAATGCAAGTGAACATTCAAGACAAGGTCAGTAATCAAGGCCACTTGGGACTTCCAAAAGTGCGGAAAGTAATAAGAGATAAGAATAGAATCTTACCTCAAATAGCTTCAGCGTCGTATTTCCCCAGCCCATCTTCTTCAAGATGACTGGCACCAGCTCCTCCACCTTCTTCTCTCTGCTGATGTAGACGTGGCCAATACCACTGAGGGATTGGGTCTCAACATCGAATAGCTTCAGGAACAAGACAATAAGCTCTGGTTGAGGTCGGTTTGCGTTCGCAGTTGATGTTGGGGTAGCTGGCCAGATTCCGGCACCGTCTGCGTTGACGTCCTCGGCAACTTCAGCCCATAATCTTAGGTCTGCTGATTTGCCACTACCTGTTCTCTGGTGAGCCTCTTCAATCGTCGTGTTTGGTTCAGGTAAAGGAACATCGGGTCGAACTGTCTTGTTTTGACGGTTTACCATACACCAGAATCGTATCCGCTTGGGGTCAACACCAGTCTCCTCCCCAACTGTCTTGGCCAGCTGCTGAACTGTCGATTTGCGGAGCACGCGATATGATTTAGGTGCTGCAGGATCAATGACGTCTGACTGGCGGTCCGAGAACACTGTCATATCTGTTCCACTGTGCGCAGCAAACGTATCATTGGTGATAACTTTAACGCCAAGGTACAAGTGTTGTTCTTCGCGCTCCTTCTTGCGCATCTCACGGACACGAGCCTCTTCTTCGAGTTTTTGTTGGAGATGAGGAGGTGTATCCTTTTCGGTCACGGGAAGTAGCACATTGTCCAGACGGCTTTGACGAATATAAACTAGCATATATGCGCTGTTATGGCGAATGATAGGCTTCTTTTGTCCCCGCGGAATGGTCTGGCCATTTGCGTAACGGTACTCGCCGCCAAAGTTCTCTTCCAAGACCTCTCTCATGGTGGCCTTCGTCACTTTATCATCATCATATTTGTAGAACCATCCATCCTTCGCGGGTTTGATGAACGCGTAGTAGTGGCCTGCATTCAAATCTCCGGCATGGACGAGGACACCGTGCAGCTGATAGACCCATGGTTCCGTTGTTTGAGCCTGAGCCTCCTTCGACAGGTATGGATGGGCATCAAAACTCTCCGGAAACTCGAATCGGTCATTAATCTTCATCATAGCATCCCGCTCGATGTCGTATTGAAATCGCTTCAATTGTAAATGCAATACTTCGGGAAAGCTCTCAAAGATGACTCCCTTGTTGGCATCTTGGAGCTTGAACTCATCGCCCGCAAAATACTGGTTCTCGCCATTCATAACCTCGACCTGGACGTAGTCTTGGAAGGCCGCTAGAACATCTTTGTTGCCATTGACGTTCAACTGGACATCCCAAAAGTCCTCGACCCGGCGTGATTCATACTCAACGTTGATGCAAGAGATGTAAGTTCGGACCTTTCCACAAAACAATCGTGGCAGGACATTTTCGGCATCTGTTCCTTTCATCCTCTCCTCCATTCTTTCCATCAACTTTCTCGAGAGTTCTTGTACGTCTTGCTGTTCGAAAATATGCCGCGTCTCCCATCCGAAAGATTTGGTGAGCTCAGCTGTGCCGACAGCATTCGAGGAGGTTTGGAGCTGATAGAAAAGTCTTTGGAGGGTGTAAGCACTATTCGTGAGTGTCTCTTCATCCTGAGTAGGTATTTGGTAGACAGCCTAGATTGTTAGCTGCATCCTGGACGCTTGAGCTATCTTGACTTACTTTTCGGAAAGCATTTGTGAAGTATAATGACTGAATGAGAGAGTTCAAGTAACATGTTGCGCCCTGGTTCTTCATTCCGACAAAGCCTGTCTCCTTCTTCGAATCATAAACGTGGAAGTTGTGCCATAAGACCCCGGTCTCGTCCTTGAGAACTCTGACATATGCCGTAATGTTTGCCTTGTGGTTCGGGGCCAGGAACAAATTACTCTCATCCCACGGCACTGTCCATAGCTTCCGAAGCTCGACGAAGCGTGTAAAACCCCAGTCACTCTCTTCCTTGGTAAACCGATGGTGAGCTGTATGGTGTTGGAAGATATGCGGTGCATCTGGGTTCCACATAACCAATCCGAATTGTACACAGGCAACAAAGTCATCTGGGACTGGGCTATCTCCGAAGCCATGCTCTAGGTAGAGAGATACGTAATCGACGTTGTTGCCGTAAGGGAAGAAGAGAATACGCCTATCTAAGTCAGCATCTGCCATTGCGACATGCACCTAGTAAACCAGTCTGCTCATACCAAGGTACGCCATTGCACTCGAAAACGGGGCTATGATCTCTGCGTGGTCGGTCGCTCCAGTCATCTACTTCCCAGGTGAATATCTCAGTGGCAAGGATTGGAGGTTGCTCTGCTAAGGGCAAGAGTACAAGCTCCTTCATAGTCTCAACTACAACAGCTGTCAGCGATGGGCGGGGGCGGGAGGCGGGGGCATATCTTCCATACAGTCATCTGCGCGAGTGGCAGCCTCGTCTGGCGGTTGGATGATAGCCACATCACCATCTTTCTCGTCGTCGCTCAGGATTACCTGGGAGTCGATATCCATACGGCTGACAGAGTCGAGTGTTTCACTGTCGCTCAGCGTGCTCTGCGTATCAGAGAAAAAGGGGTTGTCAGTATACCCATATTCCATGGTTGCGAGCTTCTCTGTCTCTTCTATTGACTGGGGCGGTGGTAGGCAGAGAGGGGGGAATGCACGAAGCTCAAGCTGACGGTGCAGAAGGTGTTGGGCGACTTACCGGATTCATTTTTGCAGATACAAATACGCCTTCCCAGAAAATGCAAACCCGAAGTCAATAAACAAGAAAGGGAAGGGCAGAGGAGGCTGTCGCGGTGGTCGTTCTGGCTTAGGGTTGGGCTGTGCAATCGCAGTTTAGGATTCTTCGCTTGTCCTTCTGGCGGAAGCGAATGAGGAGGGTTGATGACGTCCGAATCGACGAGAGGCTAGAGGCGCGAGGCACCAGGCTTTGTCATATGCAAGGCAACAACGCAAAAGATAGACCTTGAATGTGGGAGTTATTATGCAAAGATAGTAATTCGACTTTGCCGGGTGTGGAGTTTTTCTTGTCCAGAATAGTGAAGTAGATCGGAAAGGCACGAACTTATAAAGAGTTAATTGTGGAGCAATAGAATAGTCCTGGCGGGAAAACGATTCACATGCCCATTACATCAATGCAGCAAACGACCTGTGCTGCAACCAGTGCAGCCAGTAAATTGGTCTCTGAAAGGAACTTGAGATGGAAGGCCTGGTGGAGCCAGAAAGTTGATGAAAGCTTGCTGGAGAATTCCTAGATGCAAGCTATGACATTTGTCCAGGAATTGCAGGGAAGCTGGAATCCGGGTATCAGAATCGAAAATCAGATGATTTTAAACTCTTAGAAACTGAAGATGGCTGCGAGGAGAAGGCGGGGGAGAGCTAATATTTGGGATATCCTAGATGATTAGCTGTTTCAAAAGGAGGGAAATCTTAGTTTACTCTATGTCTAAATGTCTCAAACCTACCTGGCTGACCAGCGCAGTCTCACACTTCAACCCAGAAAATAAAGAATAGAAAGCCATGGCTTCATCTAGATGCAAAGCAAAGATTGAATTGGAATATCTAGGGTATGTGACGCCAAGCAAACGGGTGAGTGACTTTCTGTCGGAGCAAACTCTGGCATCAACAATTTTGGTAAAGCAGAAAGCAGATAGCAAATTTCCACCCAAGTGAGTGACCCTCGAAACAAATATGTATACTGCAACCACCTGTCAGAAGTAGACAAGCATGCATCAAAGATTTACGTGGCCTCGGCTAATTTAGCACCTTTGGCAGGCTCCTCGGCCAAGACGGCATCGGTGCTTGAAGTTGGCTCGGCACCTTTGGCAGGTTCCTCGGCTTTAATGGGATCGACCTTCGCGGGTTCAACTGTTGCAACAGCCTCCAATGCCTCGACAGACTCAGCTGTAACGAGCCCAACCGGCTTTGTAGGTTCAACTTTCTCAACTGTAGAGTACTTGACAGTCAAGCCATCCTTGACATCCCCTCCCTTCCCACCATAAGAGCTCGGCAACTCCTGACCCCAACCCTTCAACTCTCCCGCCAAACTACTGCCGTAAGACAAAGGATGGAACTTCTTAACAGTCTCGGGGCTAAGGAATAGCTTCATGGCAGCGAACACCCAACCCATCAGGACTGGAACGTTGACGAAGAATTTCTCTTTCAAGAGTTCGGGGTAGGCCATGCTGAAGACTTGGATGGTTTCCTTGGAAGCGGCCTTGACAGCAGGATCCATACGGAGGAAAGAGACATTGAGGTAGTCGTGGACTTGGACCATGCGGTAGGGATCAACTCCATCAGCCGGGATGGGAACGGTTGCGGAGGGAAGATCAAGCTCGCGAACCGAAAGCTCCATGAGAGCGGCTCTCCATTTGACAAATCTGGTAATTGTGAGTGATATTGTCCTAATTCTTGGATAGTTCCACCTACTCCTCGACATTTCCGAACGTGTTCTTATTGTCCTTGACGGATCCGCTATAACACGTTAGTGATTGTAAAGGCAAAACTTGTGAGAATTGGGACTCGAGCTAGGATGCAGTTGTGCACACCCGAGACATATTTCGAGAAACAGAAGCCCCCGAACAAGGGGCAGAGAATTGAGAAAAAGAAAGGAAACATACTAGATATTCCAAGTAACAATCTCCTTCTCGTGACCATCCTTCTTCGGGTACACCGCCACATATCCCAAACCTCCAAACTTCTCCGCACTAAACTCGGCCTCCTTCAAGAGCTTAACCGGATCCATCTTCTTTCTCCACTTCAAAGCTTCAACCAACTGAGCCTTTGCCTTCGCAACATCCTTCATATTAGCCCTCAAGAACTTCTCCAGCACAATACTAGTAGGGACATGTCCCTCACCCCCCAACTCTACACCCCACATCTCCTTGTACTCAGCTTCTTTCAACACAGCTGGCAACTCAGCAAACAGTTTCAAAAGTGGAGTTTCCGTAGATGCCGCTGTCTTCTCAGTTGCTGGGGTAGCCATGGGAGCCTCCTCGGTCTGAGCTGGAGCTTCTCCAGCCTCAATCTTCTTCTCTTCGGCGCCAGGAACTGGATTATTGGCTCTGCCCATCGTTGCTGCAGGTTCAGAACTCATTGTTGATGATTTTGAAGAGTTTGGTGATGATGTGTTGTGGAATGGTTGAGCAGATCAAGGAGTCTATTTCGTGAGACTCGTTTGAATATCACTTTAGCGGGTATACCTATATCTAGCTGCTGATAGCACGTGTGGACCTGGCACACGAAGTTGGATTCCCATCCAAAAGCTTAGTTGAATCTAAGGCTCAGTAATCCGCTTTCTCGTGCTATCACATCATATCGAGGGAATAATCGCCTATCTCCTATTCCCTCATCTCTGGTTCACGTTTTATTTCCGTCTTCACTTCACGGTTTCAACAGGGCATCTTGAATTAGTGGCAGGGATCAGAGCGCGGGGCCGGCCGCACCCTTTACAGTACTGCAAGTCATGCGGCAACTGGGTAGAGGGCAGCACCACCATTCCCTCCAAAACAACCCAACCTCTCTCCTCAAACCCATTCCTCGCCCTCGAGACATATGGAATCGCCGGTATGCTGCGATCCTGGTCGCAGAATGGCCCAAAGACCTGGTTGACTCGAAGAGCTTGGTTCCGGCAAGTTCAGCGCAACCACCCTTTCCAACAGTTACACACAAAACCAGTAGTACATCACACGCCGCCATGGAGACCAGCTTCAACTCTAGACGAGTGAGTTTGTTTGCTAATTGTGGGAGACAATGGCTAATTGGAAGAAGATGGGTAACAAGGGAAGCCAGAGCTATCTCCCTCAGACAACTCATGGTATTCGGACGCTCCCTCACTGAAGCCCGTCTAATAAGCTCCGCGAACTACGTACGAACCGAACTGCCCACCCGGTATATTACCTGCCCCCCTCCATATCCTCTCTCTAACAACAATAACGTAGACTAGCACACCGCATTCGCGACATGCAAACCCTCCCCTACGTCGTAGTAACCAACCCGCATATCTCCCAAGTCTACGAACTCTACTACAAAGCCTTCGAATCCCTCCGTCGAGTACGAGAAATAAAAACCCTAGAAGACAACGAGAAATTTTGCAAGAAAATAAGCCATACACTCTCAGAACACCTGACTGTGATCCCGAAGTTGGCGATGGGAGTTATTGAGTGTCGGGATCTGATGAACCCAAGTGATATGGACAAGTTTATGAATACTATCCTACGCTCTGTATAGTTTCCCTCCTCTCCCACCCCCCTCTTTAATATCCTAAAACTCTAGCTAATACATGAAAATAGAGAATTTCCAGAAGAGTAATAGCAGAACAACACCTCGCCCTAACCGAAACATTCCACTCACCCTGGCACTTCCCCGATTCCCCTAACCCCCTCTCCTCCTCCGAGTTCGTCGGCGAAGTATTCCTAAAATGCTCAGCCAGCTCCGTCGTCTCCCAATGTCATTCCACGATCCTCTCCCTCTGCGCCGCTGCGTACGGACCCTCCACTCCCTTGCCCTCCCTAAAACTATCGGGCCATCTCGACGCTATATTCCCCTATATATTGTCTCACCTGGAGTATATAATCGGGGAGTTGTTGCGGAATAGTATCCAAGCTGTCGTAGAAAGAAACAGGACCAATCCGAGGGGGTGGAACGGTGTACCACCCCCGATAGAGGTCACAGTTTGTGAGGCGCCGCAACATGTTATTATCAGGGTCAGTGACCAGGGTGGTGGGATTCCACGGGACATCCTCCCACACCTCTGGGGGTTCTCCAAAGGCCCGCGCTCCTCCCAACGCCTTGAGAATCTGAACCAAGTCCCCAAAATGGCTGCCACATTACAAGAACTCCGGGTTTCCAACGAAATCCCGGAATTCGAATCCCAATCCCTCCCTCCAGGACCAAATTCTACTTCGCCCGTTACGAAAGACACAGTACATGATTCATCTTTAAGCAGCCTGAGTTCTAGGCCCCCCAATTTAAGACTAGGCATGGGCTTGCCACTAAGTAGAGTGTATGCGGAGTATTGGGCGGGCAGTTTGGAGTTGCATAGTTTGGAGGGGTATGGGGTCGATGCGTTCTTGCAGATTAGTAAGCTGGGGAATAAGAATGAGCAGTTGACGATGCGAGCTAGCATGGATGCTGTTTGAGGAGGACTGTCGCGAAGCGAGCAAGAAAGGGAATGGGGTTAGAGAGCATGAAGCACAGAATCTCGGGGAAAGTGCTGGGTCGAGTTAAGGGAACTAAAGCTTCATGGGAATGATAGATGTGATGACACGTAAGGCGGCAGACGATTCAGGACATAGAGAAGCTTGAATTACATCGTGGGTAAAGCTAGGTACGTAGTAAGAAAGGAGGTCCCGTCGCTAGCTAGAATTAAGGCACCATCCACCATATCACAGCCGCGCTCGAAGAAGAAAAAAAGAAATGGTAGGTGTTGCCAATGACCTGCTTACAACACTCCACAACACCACTCAACCTTGATCCCGTTTTCCACTCTGCAATCGCAAGAAAACAAGAAAAGCGAAGATCCGCAATCAGGCACAGGCAAAACTTTTCCGTGAGATTTAGGGAAAGATTCTAGCGACGGCCGTGACTGCGAACAGCGTTTCCTTGCATCTGCTCGAGCTCCTGCTCCAACGACTTAATAGCAGCATGCGTGCTCTCCAAATCCTTGTTGAGACGGTCGCGCTCGCTGATGAGCTTCTGCTCCCACTGTCTGAAACGGTGCTCCTCAATCTTGACCTGCTCGGTAAATCGCTTTCGGAGATTCTCCTCTTCTTCCTTGAACTTGGGGTTGTCAAGCTTTCTGGGTCTGGCCTCACCGAACTTGCGGGTCTCCATTTGCTGGGCGCGGTAGGCTTCGTAGTGGGCTTCTTCGGTAGTATGAATGAGGTCGAGCATGTGGGTGCGGATGAGGATCGAGCGGAGCTTCTTGAAGTCGCAGTGATCTTCGTTTTCGACTTCGGCGACTCCCCAGGAATATTGGCGGCCCTTGACGATGCGGCCATCGCTGGTCTTGACATCCTTCTCTGACCCGATAACGGCGAATGGCATGGCGGCCATGAGACTGCGTGCGTGTTGGGCTGCGGCCTCGTCATCCTCCTCAACAGGCGGTGTGTAGATCTTGATTCCTTGGGCCTCAATGACAGCACGGATCTGAGACCAGTTAGTATGTGCTTCCAGATCGCTCCAAACTGAGATCTTACTCTTTGCTTGTATCTGGCTAAATCTGCTGGACTGAGAGTATCCGCCTTCGCAACAACTGGGATCAAGTTGACTCTCGAGCTCAGTCTCTTCATAACCTCAATATCTAAAGGCTTCAGGGTGTGTCCGGTAGGCCTGATGAAGTACAAGCAGGCATGGACACGGAGATCGATCTTATCAACACGGCGGGGTTGTTGCTCTTGCAACATGTAGGACTCATGTTGATCATCCAAGAATTCGATAATTGGCATCCACGAATCGCGGTTGTTGACATAGTCTCCGAAACCTGGGGTATCAATAACGGTCAAACGGACTACAAATTTTTAGCCCCAGCAGATAGAAATATGCAATTCGAGCGCTGACCTTTGAAGAACTTCTCCTCGAGCTCAGCCTTGGTGATCTCAATCTCAACGGTCTTGTCAACTTGCTTCGCATGTCTGCGCTTGTGGTCGGCGTAGTTCTTAATTGTTGTGGAGAACAGAGTGTTGATAAAGGTGGTCTTTCCCAATCCCGACTCACCAGCGACCTTTGATAAATCAGCTCATGTTCCGTTGACTCCAAATTATCCCCCGAGCTGCCTGTGCACAGAATGTCCCTCGAAGTAACTCACCATAATAGTGAACGCAGCACCTCTCTTGGCTACTATCTTGTGTCTTTGGTTAGGCAGATTGGCGATACCAATCGGGCTGGCGCTTTCAGAGGTAGGGGGAGCCATTATGAGAGTTATGTTGGAGTGTTGATGGGAATTGAGGTTGCAGTCGTGTGTTGTAGACCTGAGGTTCGCTCTTTCAGGAGGTTTAGGGAAATTCATCCACCCCTTTCGCCTAGGGCATGCAGGTTGACCCCCTGTCTAGCGCGGACAAGAGCGGCTTAGGTAACCCTCCAATACAGCTCACAGGCATTTCATTATCGTGTGAATCTTGTCGTTCATTAAAATTCCAATTATTCTAATGTTATAGATTAATCATTTGGTCCAGCTATTCTACATTCCTCAATTTTTTTGGCCCATTCCGAGATCTCAAGGTGGTTTGGTGGTTGCCAATTCAAAGGACCGTTAGTCTCGACACGGATAAAAGTTAGCCCTTCTTCCGCATTATCGTAAAAAAAGTTTCTGGGGAGCAAGAATCGAATTCAAACATGCCAATGCGCCGGTGACAATGAAGACGGAGTTCAAGGTGCGAATTGGATAATTTATTGCTCATCGGTTTTGTGCTGACTTGAATTACAGTTCTCCAACCTTTTAGGGACTGTTTACAGCCAGGGAAACTTACTTTTCTCCCAAGACGGATCTTGTCTCTTCTCCCCAGTAGGAAATCGAGTTACAGTATTCGATCTGGTGAAGTTAGGAGTCCTTCTAATCTTAACACGGCATATTGCTAATTTTTTCCTAGCAATAAATCACACACTCTCCCATTTGCGCACAGAAAGAACATCGCCAGACTCGGTCTCACACCGCGGGGTAATTTGTTACTTACGGTAGACGAAGATGGAAGAGCCATACTGACGAACGTACCCCGCCGAATCGCCCTCCACCACTTCTCCTTCAAGTCACCCGTCACTGCCCTCGCCTTCTCCCCCTCTGGACGTCATTTCGCTGTGGGTGTAGGAAGGCATATAGAAGTTTGGCACACACCCTCAACACCGGATCAGAACGTGGATGGAGAGCTCGAGTTCGCGCCTTTCGTACGGCATAGGGTATACACGGGGCACTATGATACAGTACAGAACATAGAGTGGTCTAGCGATTCTAGATTTTTCCTGAGCGCGGCGAAGGACTTGACAGCTCGGATATGGAGTGTAGATCCAGAAGAAGGGTTCGTGCCAACCACGCTAGCTGGACACAGAGAAGGTGTTCTGGGTGCATACTTCTCGAAAGACCAGGAAACGATATACACTATCAGCAAAGATGGAGCGGTCTTTCAATGGAGTTATACAAGGAGCCCGAATGCGCCCGGGCCAGGCGATGCGGGTTTGGCCGACGTGAATGATGATAAACACACGAGATGGCGGATCACGGAAAGACATTATTTTTTGCAGCATAATGCAAAGGTAAACTGTGCAGCGTATCACCCCGAGTCAAATTTACTGGTAGCTGGATTTTCCAACGGGGTTTTCGGCCTATACGAAATGCCAGAATTCAATATGATACACACCCTGAGTATCTCACAAAACGATATTGACTTTGTCACAATCAACAAGACCGGGGAATGGCTAGCCTTCGGAGCATCCAAGCTAGGCCAACTTTTAGTGTGGGAGTGGCAATCTGAGTCATACATCTTGAAGCAGCAGGGCCATTTCGATTCGATGAATGCCCTTGTGTACTCTCCGGATGGGCAAAAGATTGTAACGACTGCTGATGATGGCAAAATTAAGGTCTGGGACGTCAACTCGGGGTTCTGCATTGTGACCTTCACTGAGCATTCAAGTGGAGTTACAGCATGCGGCTTTGCGAAGAAAGGAACAATTTTATTCACTTCAAGTCTTGACGGCTCGATCAGAGCCTGGGATCTCATTCGGTACCGAAATTTCCGGACCTTCACAGCACCTACGCGACTTTCGTTTTCCTGCATGGCAGTGGACCCTAGCGGCGAAGTTGTTTGTGCAGGCTCCTTGGATTCTTTTGATATCCACATCTGGTCAGTACAGACGGGACAGTTGCTAGATCGATTATCAGGCCATGCAGGACCGGTATCATCACTAGCATTTGCGCCCAACGGAGGTGTATTAACTAGTGGAAGTTGGGATCACACTGTCCGTATCTGGTCGGTGTTTGATCGCACACAAACGAGTGAGCCTCTACAGCTTCAGGCAGATGTACTGGATATAGCTTTCCGTCCAGATTCCAGGCAGCTTGCTGTCTCGACTCTTGATGGCCAGTTGACCTTCTGGTCGGTATCAGAAGCAGAGCAGCAATCTGGTGTCGATGGAAGAAGAGACGTCTCTGGAGGCCGTAAAATTACCGATCGCCGAACAGCAGCCAATGCCACGGGCAACAAGAGCTTTAACACTATCAGATACAGTTCCGACGGCTCTTGTATATTGGCCGCTGGTAATAGCAAATATATCTGCTTATACTCCGTTGACTCCCTGGTGCTCCTCAAGAAATACACCGTTAGCATCAACCTCTCCCTATCTGGAACCCAAGAATTCCTAAATAGCAAGCTCCTTACCGAAGCAGGCCCCACTGGTCTCATCGACGAGCAAGGCGAAGCCTCAGATCTTGAAGACCGAATCGACCGCACACTCCCAGGCTCAACCCGAGGTGGTGACCCCTCCGCCCGAAAGCGCATGCCAGAAGTGCGAGTGACAGGCGTGGCATTCGCTGCAACTGGCCGCTCATTCTGCGCTGCGTCAACAGAAGGTCTGTTAATCTACAGTCTCGACACAGTCCCCATCTTTGATCCCATTGATCTCGATCTGGCCGTCACCCCAGCATCCACTATTTATGTTCTAGAGAAGGAACAGGACTATCTTAAGGCTCTCGTTATGGCTTTCCGCCTTAACGAAGCTCCACTCCTGCGTCAAGTGTTTGAGGGTATACCTCACACTAGCATCGGTCTCGTAGTCGAAGAGCTTCCCATTGTCTACATCCCCCGCCTCCTCCGTTTCGTCGGCCTACAAACCGAAGAATCCCCGCATCTCGAATTCTGCCTGCTCTGGATCCGTGCAATTCTCGCGTCCCACGGTCAATGGGTACGAGACAACCGTGCTACCGTCGACGCTGAATTGAGAACTGTAGGTAGAGCAGTGGCGAGGATCAGAGATGAGTTGAGGAGATTAGCGGATGAGAATTGTTTTACTATTGATTATTTGTTGAGTCAGCCGAAGGGAAATGCGGCATCTTTGGGTGGTACTATGAATGGGGAAAAGATTATTGGGAATGGAGAGGATGTGGAGATGGACGAGGAGAGCGAGGGGGAGTGGATCGGGTTAGATTAGAAAGAAATGTAATTTTTTTTTTATCTGTGGACGAGTGTCAGTGCTTGGCGCTCAGTTTTCTCTGTTCCACTGGTAAAATAATCTTGCCCTCCTCCTTCTATCTCTTTCGATTACCTTATTTCTTTTAGCTTTCCACCCGCCCTTTTAATGTTCACAATGTCGATACTGCCACGGAAACAAGCTGGCCGCCCATTTTGACTTAGGTACGCATGAGCACAAAGCAGCGAGCACCAATTACAGATCTTCTCGCGGGACTCGGAAGGCACTCAGGCAGTCACCGAGTTACGAAATCAGATTGCACCATTGCTGCGATTTTGATCCTCCCGCATTATATTTGAGCGCGCAATTCGTTGCCTTCCCGAGAAATTTAACAGTCTATATCATTGTTTTTCCCGCACTACTTGATGCCGTCTTTCGCCTAATCGCAAAAATTTCCTTGTTCGGATTTTCTTGATAAGCTGAGAAAGAGTCCAAGTTCCTCTCCTATACTCTTGGAAGCAATCTAGGACCGCTCTGACACTCAATGACAGTCCCAGATCTTGAGATACAACCTCGTTCGGAGGCCGGAACAGGCTCTCTACTTCTCTTGTCTGGATTCCGTTAAGACCTGGATCTCAATTTCGATTTCCATGAATTTTTATGTAGCTTTCGTTATAGTAGAGCCACAACCTCGAGTTGTACCCCGCTTCGATACTCAGAAGTCAGACCCATGATGATGCTCGCGGCGGCTGGCAATTTGTACATTCCGGTATAATCCATGTTTTTAGGAGATAAAAGCCTAAAAAATATTAAACCTTATAAATAGTGCAAAGTACTTTGTACTCCTTAATTATAGTAAATTTATTTAAGTTAGCTTTAATTTCTTTTATATTTGAGACGATTAGACCGTCTCTATAACCCTTGATTCTATAACGAAGGGAATTTCCCTTTGTTATATAACCTAATCGCGAGCTTACTACGCTTAAACCCGCGCTCTACTTATATATATATCGTAGCCCTCCTTTAAAGCTCTCCTCTCCTTTTCTCCTTAGCTTTAAATCCTCGAATAGACCTTGGCTTTAAGCTTTACCTGCTTCTCT
>JAPZPB010000050.1:0-133033 GCA_037952635.1 Bryoglossum gracile | reverse complement strand
CTTATTCTGCTATTCTACTTAATAAGAATGCTCTGATCACGTGATGCCCCCACACTACGCAATACCGTCACAATATATAAAGAGATATATATAAAGCTAAGTAAGAAAGTATATAAGAAGATAGATAAAAAGATATATAAGAAGATAAGTAAGACTATAAGAATATAAGTAAGAAGATAAGTAAGAAGCTAAGAGAGAAGATAAGTAAGAAGAGGTAAAGATAAAAGGGAACTAGTTATTTATAGAATACATAGTCCTAGACTCCTAGGCAAAACGCAAAGAATAGTATAAAATAACTTAAGGGCAGAAAAACGTCCTAAGTATAAAGATAAGCAGACTAGAATAACTATATAGGAATAAGCATATAGTAGGAATAGATTTAGAACCCTTGGCTAAGAAAGGGGGCCTTTTCGGGCTCCTTATTAAAAGTTAACGATTTCTAGGTGAGCAGACCTGAGCAGACTTGAGCCGAAGTTAAGCCAGGCCTGAGCCGCCTGAGCAAAGGCGGCGCGGGGTCACGTGGGCCATTGGGTTGGGAGATGTCGAGATTCCGGTCACGCAATACTTTATCCTATATTCGTGCTATTCTCCACGATTTTCGCGAACAACCCAACTAAGCAAATATATGCGGGATAGGCCGAGCTAAGTGTAAAATAGGAAGGGAGAAGAGATAACAGGGTGAGGTGATTGCCAGGGTTGGTGAGAACATTTCTATTGTAGTTATGTAAATACCCGGTGCTGTGGTACGACCATGACGACCATTTCTATCTTCATTCCTGGGAGCAGCAATTGCAACGCCGTCAGTTCCATAACCCAACCATGGGATACTCAGAAGAAGAGACCGGTGTATATAGCGTTGAGTCCATACGCAATGGCTCTCAAGAACCACTTGCGGTGAAGCCTATTAGGTCTTGGAAGGGCTATATATGGGATACGTGGGAGTTGCCCAAGGACCAGCGCTGGTTATTGTTCAAGCTTGATGCCTTTGTGCTCACATTTGCATCAGTAAGCACAATCTCTCCTTCTGAAAAGAAGAAGACTTAGAAGGAGCATGCATAACTAACACTGAGCAGATCGGCTACTTCCTCAAGAACCTCGACCTGAACAACGTCAACAATGCTTTCCTCAGTGGTATGGAGGAAGACTTACAGATGTACGGCAATCAGCTAGTGACCAGCACTTCCATCTTCACTGTCGGCTATGTTATTGGGCAGATACCGTCAAACCTTCTCCTAACCCGAGTGTCACCACGATGGGTCATACCAACGGTAAACAATTTTCCCCCATTTCCTCTCATCGGTTTACTAACTTTGAAGCTATAGCTCGAGGTAGGGTGGGGGATCGCCACCATCTGTACATCGACGGTGAAGTCCTACAAAGCTCTCTACGCCTTGCGATTCCTTGTCGGCATTTTCGAATCTGGCTTCTATCCTGGCATTCACTACCTCCTCGGATCATGGTATACACCCAAGGAGATTGGGAAGCGAGCCATGATATTCTGGCTTGCTGGCTCAGTCGGGTCGCTGTTCAGCGGATTTCTTCAAGCCGCCGCTTACACAAACTTGAATGGTGTAAATGGTTACGCGGGCTGGAGGTGGTTATTCATCATTGATGGCATCATTACAATCCCTCTAGCCGTCGCTGGATTTTTCTTCTTCCCAAATCTGCCTCAGAGCGGAAAAAAGACCTGGTGGATCACCGGAGCTGAGCACAAACTCTCAGTCAAGCGCATGCAAGCCATTGGGCGTGCTGGTACCGAACCATGGAGTCGAGCTAAGGCGAAGAGGATCTTTACAAGTTGGCATACCTACCTCCTCCCGATGTGCTATGTCGTCTGGAATAACGGTGGTCCTCAAGCGGCTATGGGGTACTGGCTGAAGAGCTTCAACAAGAAACCATACCCAGTTCCCGGTGTTAGGTTCTCGGTTGCGCAGATCAATGATCTGCCGCTTCCAACCACTGGTATTTTCATCGTTATAGCTTTGATCTGGGCTTGGTTATCAGATGGGCCATGCCGTGGCGCTCGCTGGCCTTTCATCTACTTGGGTGCTGCCCTCACTCTTATTTTCTCCGTTCTCATGCGCCAGCTGCCGCTTTATGAGGATATTTATCAGCGAAAGGTAGTATTTTGGCTCAGTAACGTCGGCTTTGGCGCCGGTCCATTGATTCTAAGTTGGATCAACGAGATCTGCTCCGGGGATACAGAGAAGAGAGCGTTACTTGTAGCATTGGGCAACGACCTCGCCTATGTCGTTCAAGCGGTGGCACCCAATTTCGTCTGGAAAACAACAGATTTCCCAGCTGCTGAGAAAGGATACCTCTGGTCTATAGTCATGCAAATTCTACTCGGTAAGTCGAAAATTTACCGAAACACTTGGGTCATTCTAACAGGTCTCGTAGTGGGGGTGACTGGTGCCATTCAATTACTTCTCTGGAGGGATAGGAGAAGAGCCGCAAAGGCAGAATTGGAGAGTCAGGCCTTAGATCTTGATAGCCAACAGGCAGGCAATTTCGATGAGAAGATTGGTACTGAAGTGATCACGCCAGTGGCTGGGAATCTCAGCTAAATGTGTAAAATGATGTATCTCGTTGGCTGTGTATTGGCTGTGAAGTCATTTTGACCTACTCTTGGATATTCTACATATCCTGAATCTTAATTTTGCTCTCGATATCCGACTTTTTCTGAGTATTCAAGCAATTCTGAGGATCCACGGTGTTAAGTTGAGGAGAACCTTGGCATTAATTTCCATACATGACAGACACGGTCAGATAGTAAAGAGGGGGAGGAATAACGGCGGGGAAAGTCACATAATCGCACTCCTTAGTCTCTCTAGCTCGGAATGGTTGAAGGTGGACCTGTTTGAGGCCATTAATTTGAAGTTGGGGAGATAGATGTTTTTGAAATTTGAAAAATTTGATAGTGACGCCAAGTATAAAGGAACCACAATCAGGGGTGAATCGGCATGGACACTAATCCTCACCTTAAGCACTACTACTCAAGTGGTAATCACAGCTACTATGACCGTTAAGGCGTATTTGGCTACCAACACCACAACTTCAGCCCTGGACTGGCTATTGCCAATTGGTGGATGAGATGCTTCCTCGCAACCCTATATACAACCGCAATAACCATAACGAACTAGGTGGCAGAAGTCCGTGGTTTGCAGGGTGCCTCAGGCCTCTCGTCACGTCGCGACACCTTCACTTTTATTTTATCAATAGCATCAAATTACTCTTATATCTCCGCTAAAATAGATGCAATTGTTACCCCGCTTATATCACCTCGTCTTCCGGGTAAAGAGATCAAGATAAAGTATAAAGAAGCAATGCATTAACTTAAGAAATACTCGCATATAGCTCTAAAAGCTATCGAATCTTACTACTAACTTAGTTAATTAACTATATAACGAGTTCTACGATATAATTCACTTGAACGAGCTCGCCTTATATGCACTAGCTGCCTACGAAGAGTTCTTAATAAGCAAGAGGTTAGAGATATAATTAAATATATCTTAGAAGATTATATAACGAGAGAGCTAAATTACTAATAAATCATTAACGAACGATATCTCGATTATAGCACGAGAACCCTTAAACGAAGGCTAAATAAAGCTAGCTACTACTCTTATATCGAATACTAAAAACCCTACCTTTTAGCTATATAGGCATATAAGCAATAGATCTAGGCGATTATATATATATTTTAGAGCTTTTTATAATAGCGGACGATACTTTAGTTTAACGAAGTTACTTTCTTGATTAGGGCGAAGAAGGCAAAAAAGAGATATATTCGCAATAGATTAGAGAAGTATTACCCGGACTATATCTAATTTTAAATGCATTATAGGGGGACTACGCCTATTTACTTCTTTAGAGCTATAGGATACAATTATAAAAGCTTACTAGTTTATATAATTAGTATAAGAAAGAATAGTGTATTTAAACAAGTCGATTACTTAGGCCAAGTCTTATAACTATATATACGTGGCTTCCTAGAGGCTTTTAAAGAGATTTGCAGTACCCCTTACTTTATAGAAGATAGAAATTCAGCCTATAAATATAAATCTATAACAAATCCTTGCGCATAATAGCGTTCCTAGCATCAAATTCTATTATTCCCTTACCTAGCAATTTCTCCTAATATAAATCCGATCGAGAAATGCTAGAAGCGCATTAAACAAACGATATATAAGCGCCAAATTCAGCTTATAATAGAATTAGAAATAGTTAAAGCAGTAATTAACAAGTAGGAAAAAATACCGCAGGAATAGATTAATAAGCTTATAGAGAAGCATGAATATTGGGTACAAGAGCTAGTTAAAAGGCGTGGCTAGTCTACACCTAATTAATTACAATAATTGATGTTGTTAACCCCTGTAAACCACGGACTTCTGCCACCTAGTTCGTAACTCCGTCAGTGACAAGAGAAAGACTTTGTCCAAAATGATGTTCAGAACCGATGTAATACCAGAGAAATCAATAAAGACTATCTGCACCAGCCCAAAAAACTCAGCTATAGTCTCCCGTGGGCGCTTCCTTCATTATCTCGACCTCAGCTGGGTACGACCATCACTCGGGTACAAATCCTACAGCATCGATAACTACCGTAATTGACGATGAAACCACACCACGACAACTACATAAACGGAGACAGATCTAGCATGCCCCACCCCATCCAGTCCATTCACCCTCTGCAGATCAGGGGTCGCCTCCTCTTGTGCCAACCTCACCTCCGACTCCAACAACTGCGGCTCCTGTGACAAAGTGGCACGCATGAATTGTACAGTACCTTATGAGGAGGTTGGCGTTGATTTGAAGGTATAACTTCCCGACCCAATCTGGATAGCGACTGTAGAATTCGAGCTATTCGTCACTGACACAATGCCGTTTGACCCCGAACGAAGCGCATTTCCACTCTCGGTTATGGAGGACTTATTCAGGTACACAGTTCCCACAGCGCCAACTGGGACATCAACAATATACGTCAATATCCCGCTGTCAAGTGACCAGCTCGCTGACGCTTTTCCTCTTGGAGTTCGATAGCTGGAGCTAGCAGCCGTCAAGTCTCCCACCACAATCGGCCGGTAGTCTATCTCCGCCCAGGCAACAGATCCATTGCTCTGCCCCAAGCCGCTAAGGCCAATCAGCCAATTGTCGGCATAGCCAAGCATAAAATGGTTCAAACTGCCACCAGTTCCATCCCAGTGCTCCCACAAGGAAGTAGCACCATTCACAACCTGGTATCCGTAGCTGGTAGATGTTGTTGTGCTCATGATATTGAATATAATGTCGTTGCGGTCATATGCCTGCAATGCCCGGAAAAGTGACGGAAGAGCAATTTCACCAACAGTTAGGTGGTAATTATTATTAACAAGGGAGTCCACAAGGGATTCAACGACTGCATTTTCGTATGCTGCTGGCACAGCACCCATATCTAGAGCAATTGCATTACAGGCTTGGGAACCAGAGCAATATGTGGCATTGGTTGTCTTGTTGAAGTACTTTATGTGGAACGCCGATTTGATATTTGCATTCAATGTCGTGTATGCCGCTGCATCAGAGGTCTCTCCTAGCGCTGCGGCCATGATAGCCATCCCGGAAGCAGATTGTTGGTATCCAAAAGTAGCCGTGACGCCTCCTGGAGTGCTTTGATCCGTAGTCACCCAGTCGCCTAGCCCATAATTGAGCAAGTAGCCACTGGCTTTAGTATCCGTGAGATACGAAAGGTAGGCGTGCATGTTTGTATAGTAGTCGGAAATTAGCTCCATGTCCCCGTAATACTGGTATAGTCGATACGGCATTAAGATCATCGTGCTACCCCAGTTAGGTTCGTCACGGAATCCACCAGAGAAAACTACGAATTCGGGAGCGATGTCTGGGACCAAGCCGCTTGAGAGCTGCGTATCTGCAATAGTACGGACGAAATCATGGCCGTAAGCTTGAAAATCGTACCCTCGGACAACAGGGTCTAACACAAGATGGTCTTCTTCAAGCCAGCCAAGCTTTTCTCGGTGCGGACAATCCGTCATGACGGAGTACATGTTGCTTTGAATTGCCCGATCGATAATTTGATGAATGCTGTTGAATAAAGGATTGCTCGTGCTGATGGACCCAACAGCCTCATTGCTGGCACGAATAACGTAGCCTGTCATATCTGAAGCCTTGGGTATCGACGGAAGATTAACTTGGATATATCTGAAACCATGGTACATGAACTTCGGCGTGTATGTTTCAGATGAGCTCCCTGAAAACGTGTAGGCGTCAAAAATTGGAGATCCTGTGGATGATTGATCCGCTAGTCCACCAGATGTCAATTGTTCTGATGGGTAGAACAGTACGCGAGTCCCAGCCAAGCCAGTGCCGTCGAAGGTCAAGCTGAACCAGCCCGCAAAGTTGACTCCAAAATCGAATACCCATTGAGATCCAACCTTACCGGAGGATATTTGTTAGCAATAGAAACCACATCATAACACAGATCTGGGGGAAACTAACCTGCGTGACCTTAGTTGCTGGTAATGTTTCCACAATCCTTAGGGGCGGTGATTTGGCACTGGCCAAGGTGCCCAAGGGGCCAGTTGTAGTATTTGCAAGGACCCAGCCGCTTCGGTTACCAGTTGCTTGAGAGTAATTCGTGAGGACTTTCCTGGCATCATACTCCTCGCCACCATACCATGAAGACTCGATCCGAGGTCCTGCAGTCGTTGTGAGCCAAGTTGAGTCAGACACTACAGTGCTAGTGCTACCATCTAGGCACGTGTACTCCAGTTGAGAGATCAATTTCAACTGTTGCGGATCCGCCGTGAATTTCATATATCTGGAATCCAGGGCAACTTCTGGGTCGTAAATTCCTTTTCCCAATTCAATGCCGAGAACGTTTTCCCCAGTGACCATGAGAGTCGAAACATTGTAGCTACTGTACCAAAGGGTTTTGTCTATGTTCGAATATCCTGGCTCCAGAACATTGTCCGTCACGCTCAGTCCGTTAATCATTGCGGAATGTAGCCCAAGTCCAAGAAGATATAAACGGGCTCCCATCACTGCACAGGAAATATTGAAAACTTTTGCAAAGACTGGCAAAGAGTTTTTCCCGGTGCTATATTGCTGGTTCGCGATCCAGGAAGCACTCCAATCAGTAGAATGAAGAAGGCCCATCTCAAACGTAGTGACGCTGCTCCAGCTGGAGACTGTGTCAGTCGCATCCCACACTCGAATACGCCACCAGCCTATACTGCGAGAGGTGAGGCTGGTGCCAGCGTACAATGCAGAGACATTGCCCGATATAATTTTTCCAGTGTCCCACATATTGGGCGATGATAAGGCAGCCAAATTTGTAGCAACTTGAATTTGGTAGGCAGTCTGTTCATCGCTCCTTGTATCCGAACTTGACCTCCATGAAAACCGCGGAATCGTCGTGGAGACACCAATTGGGTTGTCAATCCCGTTTGTTCTAAGGGATCCTGGCTCGATTGTAATCGAAACAACATGACAGATACAACAAATCAGGAGAGCGGTGACTGAACGAACAACTGACAACATATTTGCGAACTTATATTCTTCTAAGTCATCAATTGATGGTTCTCACCAGAGCCAAATGTAGGGAATAGGATCTGCAAGCTCGTGATGGAGGCGTGGTAGAGGCTGGTGATATTTTTGAGACCAATCTCAGCAAGAAGCTCCATCGTTGAGTTGAGTTATATACGAGCCTATTAAGTCAGCTGAGATGCAACTTTGGCTGATGGATTAATTTTCTACTCATAGAGCTTAGATGGTTCCAATTCTCAAAAACAGAATTTAGCTCGGGATAGTTGCAACCGAGACGGCGCGAACTCAGCACAGTGACCAAGACAAAGGCCCCGTATTTGGGTCACCCTGCCTTGAAAAATAGACATGATTCTCTGTACCTCGGCTCCTTTTCAAGTTGAGTCAAACAAAATCCCATGATCCGGTGGATTTCCTTACCTTAATCCCCTGGTTCGGTCCCATTGTCTCGATAATGTATTTGACGTCTCGGAATAATTAACCATAAAGCTATGAATGGTGTCAAATGTAACCTTGGGGGGTGTCCAACCCCACATTTCTTTTAGTGCAATTGTTGGAAGTGCCGGGCTTGTGCTATTCCCCGACATCCCCGGGACCTGATGAGACCTGGTGTTACTGGGTATTATGTTCCTTGTATTATTGATCCCTGTTTCATGAGAAAAGATTGCCCCGTCGTGAGATCGATTCCAGTCAAGGCTATGCCCGATGAGGATTTTTCCTGGGAAAGGACCTTGATTATAATCCGCTGGATTAAGTGGTATTCGTCCGTCTTGATTTCTTAAATATTTTAGTTGTGAACCGGTCAAAACAAGTCACCCATCAAACTTGGCTTTTCAAGAGACTTGTTTACTTCCAATCAGTATGGGTCTCCTCAGGTCTCTTGCGGCCATTGGGTATCTCTTGGTTCTGCTTAATGTACGTTGCGGGCAAGCTATCACGTTGCCCTCTCAATATGACACCGTATGGACCACGCAGAGTAGAAATTCTGCTGGTTCCATGCCTGTGGGCGGAGGAGATGTTGGTTTAAATGTCTGGGCGGAGTCAGGTAAGCCGCTTTCATTGCTGCAAATACTTTAGTCCTTCTAACCATAACTCTAAAGGTGACTTAATGATCTATATCGCGAAGAGCGGTGCTTTTGATGAGAATAATGCCCTCCTAAAGCTCGGCCGTGTTCGGCTTTCCATGAGCCCCAATCCATTTTTGCCGGGCGACAGCTCCTTCGAGCAACGACTTTTGATCAATGACGGGTACGCAACATTCAAAGGCGCCAACAGCACGCTGGTGAAGCTCTGGGTGGATGTTACCTCCTCAGCTATTCATGTGGAGATTACGAGCTCCATTAACTTGAATTTAACCGCTGCTTTTGAGTCGTGGCGTACCGAGGGCCATAATATGGTCGCAGATGAACAGCGTGAGCTATCTATATTTGTCGTTGTTACAAGCAAACCTAACAATCCAACAGAAGAGACCTCTTGGGGCGTCATTCAGACGAGTTCTATAAAACTACCATACCAGTACCCGGACACTGCGCTTTACACTTCAGGTGGAATATTGAATTATCACCACAACAGCGACACGCCACTATTTAATTTCCAGATTAACCAGCAGAATCTCTCTTCATCTCAACCTGATTCGTTCTATAATCCCATGAAGAACAACACCGTAAGTATCGTCTAAGAGCAAAACTATGAGTTTCGAAGAGCCTAATTTCTTGATTTAGTTTGGAACCTTCATGGTTTCTCCACAGCTCACACCCGGAGGATTAAGTACTGGAAAGTACCAGAGTACCAATTACACGTCATACAGCCTAATCTCGGAAAAGGTTTCAACCTCATTTGAGCTTTACATCCTAACAGCACAAAACCAAACGACGGATGTTGATGCCTGGACGTCATCCCTGGTCAGTTTGACCTCAACTATTGCGAAGTCTAGTCAAGTCGACTCCATTAACTGGTGGCATTCTTTCTGGGACCGCTCGTATATCATCATCAATCCAGACGCCGAATCAACTGATCCAGGATTCCAGGTGGGAAAAAATTATCACTACTTTAGGTATATGATGGGATGCAACGCAATGGGCCAGTTTCCAATGAGATTCAATGGTGGAATATTTACGTTTGACCCGGTTCTAACGTCTTCGAGTGATCCATTCACTCCAGACTACCGAAAATGGTCTGGGGGAACTTTTACAGCTCAAAACCAGAGATTGCTCTATTGGCCACTCCTCAAGAGTGGAGATTGGGATCTCTTAGCCCGTGAGTTTAACAACTCAATTACAACCAAGCCTAGAGCCACTGACGGCAGATTTAGAACAATTTGATTTCTACAAGAATATTTCTCCAACTAGCCGTATGCTAGGCAAGACCTATTTCGGCTTAGATGTTGGTCTCACATCGGAGCAAATGGACAACACTGGGCTACCTAACGTGTACGAATATGATGCAAAGATTTACGATGGACAAGGGCCACGAACTTCTCTCTACCCTCCCGGCATAGATTTCAACGATTATCTCTCCTGGCTTTCGGATACTGCTAATGAGTTTGCCGATATGATAGTCCTCGCTAATTTACACAACGGGTTTAGTGTTGATCCATACATAGATTTCATCGAACATCAATTGGCGTGGTTTGATGAATTTTATCAGCAAAGGAATGGCCTAGACAGCAATGGCTATTTAATTATCTACCCAGCATCTGGAGCTGAAACCTACAAATTGGCATTGAATCCTTCCTCGACTGTATCGGGGCTGCGGAAAACGATCAGCGATCTCCTGATCAGTAACCCTACGCTTTTCAAGGGAAATACAAGTTACTACAAAGAATACATAGCCCGTGTCCCTGCCACACCGCTCCATCCATGTCCAGGGGCTACAAGTGAGTTCTTTCTAAACGTCGTGGCTAAAACTAACTGCATCTTTGCAGGCTTGACATGCATTGCTCCCGCTGGTAACTACTCTTTTACTCAGAACAGTGAGCCAACCGCCATGTATACCGTTTTCCGTAAGTTATGCTCGTTACTTTGACTCTTGTAAGTACTAACTGGTAACTGCTCATAGCATGGGGTGAATATGGACTTGGACAACCGACAAATCTGAGTTATGCCATGCATACTTACTTTAACGACAGTCAATCCTCCGGCTACCATGGAACAAAGTGAGTGATTCTTCCTAAGGCAATGCTTATTATTCTAATTCGCACCAGTGGCTGGCGTCAAGACCAGATCTGGTTCGCTCGCATGGGATTAACCTCAGAAGCAGAGGCCAATACGATCGACCGGTTTTCAGACAGCACACAGTACCGATTCTCCGCTTTTAAAGGGCCAAACTACGATTGGTCACCGGATATTAACCACTACGGGAGTGCAGCAATCGGCTTGCAAGAGATGTTAATGCAAACCTTTGCAAAGAATAATTCGCAAATACGTCTTCTCCCTGCTTGGCCGTCTGAATGGTCTGGGTACTTTAAGTTGTCGGCACCATTTCTCACTACTGTATCGGGAAATATAACTGGTACAACAGTTGATAACTTGGTAGTTGTGCCGTCTTCTCGGGCAAACGATGTTGTTTATGGAACTATATAGGAAGCGTTAAAGGAAGCAGTATAACTAGGTAACGCCTGAATAAGAAACCGTGTTTAACAAAACTTTGTTGAAACTAAGTTACTATTTTTTTATAATACGGAAGGAATATCAAGTATTTAAATGCTACGGTCACGTGGCCCGCATAATGCTACAGAGATGCTTTAACTTTTATCAAAATTTAGTCTGTAGTTGATTTTATACATGATTTTAAAAGTAAAAGGTGAAATTTTTAATGTAGCGGTTACTTACCAAAGCCTATTTGTTTACTAGATCCCTGGTTCTAAAAGTCTTGGACTTCTCTACTTCTCCATCCCATTTTACATTCTTTTCGGAGAATCTGGGACATCCCGAACGCAGCTCTAAGAGTAGGAAAACCTTATGTAATCTCCGAAGATCAACGTAAAATCTCCTGCCAATTGACGGGGATGTCTAATCCTTTGATCTGTCGCTCTCTATGCGTCAAGACAAAACGGTAATCAACCCAACTGATTTGGCCGTTAGAGAACTGGCCCTGCGATCCGATCTCCAATTCACATGTCTCACTCGCCTCAGACCCACGCGATCTGAACTTTAATTGCTTGGGGAAATATTGGAGTTGCGGCATTCTAGTGTCGGTTTAAGGCGATTCCGAAAAGCTGATGCGGAGGGATTCCTTCTGAGGTTCGCTTAGGAGAGGATTCAGGGGCTCGCGCCCCAAACTACTAGGACACCTTTCCTAACTTCTAAGTTCTCGTTATTTCTAGAGCACCGGGGAAGTGAGAATTTATGCAGAGAATAGTCATGTTTCCCGCAGAGGAACTAGAGTCCCGCTGTGAGGCGAGCCCAGGTGCCCCGGAAAGCTTGTTCCCATTACCCCTCTTGCTCGCTTGCTCGCTCGGCAGGTTGGACTCATGTTCACGTCCGTCGGGTTCAAGATTTTTCCACCACTGGGCTGATATACAAATTCACGAGTTTTCCATCAGTTCGGCCCGTTTCAATTAAATATCAGCAGATGAATTATTCTCTCGTATAGTCAAATAACTACCAAAAAATGACTCCTCTCAGAGAGTCTCAGCTCCGGCTATTCAAACTATTGCCAACCACTTAGCTCTCCGACTTCCAAATCAGTTAAAGGCATTGAAAATAAATTATTCCCGGATCGGTAAGTACAAAATTTCTCTTTTTATTCCACAAAACCCTTTTAGGACATATTTCTTGCGCTACATTCTTGTATCCTCTTCTGGAGCAGTCTTATAGACCAAACCTTCAACCCTAAGGGTTCATCGACCTGGTTTTCATC
Organism: Bryoglossum gracile; assembly: GCA_037952635.1. Classification (NCBI taxonomy): domain Eukaryota; kingdom Fungi; phylum Ascomycota; class Leotiomycetes; order Helotiales; family Bryoglossaceae; genus Bryoglossum; species Bryoglossum gracile. Next base: position 120,634 of record JAPZPB010000050.1, on the reverse strand, counting down.
TAACGTAGTGTTTGCCCCAATCCGAGTTTTAGTGTCCATATTAGGGGGTTTTTCCAGGCTATATCAGCTGCTGCCTCGTCACTTGGAGGTTTTAATCGCGGCTCAACTCATCCCACTCGTTCCTCCTGATCTCGAAATCTACCAAGCTTGTAGGGTCAAGTTGCGCATCTTTTCAATCCACTTGGCCTCTTGATCTAGCTTGAACATAGCCGCTTGACGCTCATTGGGGGTAATTTGTGTAAACATTTCAAGTCGGGGCTAGGCCTAAGAAGCAGGCCAAAATCGGAACACATTGCCGCTCCAAATCTGAACCTTGCCTGTCTGCTTGTCTTTAGTCTAAGAATCGGGAGCTTTAAACCTTAGGAGTTAGAGGTGGAGTACGTATAGTTGGTGTTAGTGTGTCATAGATGGTCCAATTTGGAGGAATACCAACAAGCGAGTCTGGTTGTCTGCCGACATGCTCAAGACCTTCAAGGTTCATTGGTTTGTCTTTGAGATCTTCTTCCGAGAATAAAGAAACACCCTTAATCGTTTCCTCTACAAGCTCAAAAGCAGTCAAATCGCGATCGTAAGCCCGGGTGAGGAGGCTCCTTAGAGCCTCTGAGTAGGCCTGGGCGCACTCTGGTAGATCCAGTTGCTGTTTTGCTTTTTTAGGTATCAAAGAATGCTGGTTGGAGGGAATGGTACGCTGCATCAGTCTGAAAATAATCTCAGAAGCAGCCAAGATATTCTCTGCAACATCTCGGTAAGTACCGCAACCACCTTTGGTGTTGACTGGGGTCTTTTTCCCGACTGGATAGAATTCCGCCTGACCAAAGTCAGCGATCTTGACTATAGGGACTCTCTTATTGTCGTCATGGTCCCGGTAGCCGAAGAACACATTCTTCGGGTTAATATCTCCATGTCGTAATCGAGCTTGCTTTGGCCAACCCGAAGACCATGACCCGTCTTCAGCTCCACGCTCCATTGCGAGTACCCCAAGGGCCAGGTCTCGGTAGATGGACCAAATATCTGCCTCGAAGATAATTGAACCGCTCTTGTTGTTACACTGGGGCTGAAGACTTCCTCCTGGACAAAACTCGAAGAAGAGTCGTGTGATTCGCGTAGTGAAGGTAGGTTGCGGGTAATTGTCAGGCTCTTGGAAGAATTCGCGATACTTGTCATTGAATGTTGGTCCATATTGTCTGATAATATGCTTGCAATTCCTTTTGGCAAACATTTCCCCAAAGCGGCCTTCCCATAAACCGTCGTCTAGTACTCGGGTACCATCATCAGGCTTATACCTATATCTTTCCAACCCTAGTTCAGCAGGAGGTGTATAGCATTGCTTGACTACTACCTCTCGAATTAAAGGAAATGAGTTTGACTCATTCTGTGCGGTTGTATATTTCCAGAGTCCCGCGGATCCGTACTCTCCTTGACCAAGAAATTGCTCACCATACCATCCTAGAAGAGCCGGCTTCCAGGTATCAGCACTTGCTAGCCATCTCAGTTTCCATGCCGTGTCTCGTGTAACCGTGTAATCTATAGGAAAGCCATTATCATCGTACTTCCGATTATCATTCTGGTCAAGTTTCAGACTCCAGTCTACTTTCTTGGGGGTAGGATACATCTCGATCCAGTTGATATGGAAGAATAGAGTTTGAAAAGTCTTAATTGCTGGAAAGCGGGGTGAGATTGCCGGAATCAAGGCTGAGAACTCCTGTTTGGATATTGGCGATTATATGGATAGCCAGGTCTATAAATACTCAGAGTGAACAGAAATGAAGTTTGAAGTTCAGCAAAGAACAATGATACTACAAATATCGCTGTCTTAGGGAGGCAGATACTGTTGAATGCAGACAAAGTAATGAGTTCAAACTTGTGTATTGAATTGTGTGTTCCACTAGACAGGGGAAGTAGCTACTGATATATTACAAGAAGATGCTCCCATGAGACATGCTCATATGACAACTACCCAAGCCTGTTCTATATCTGAAATACACCAGAGTGGTTGTAACTGTAGTGGTTTTTGGATGTGTCAGTGAGGCCCCAAAATGCGAGTAATGCTCACGCGTTCAACGGATTCCTACTCCCCAAATTTTAGACAAGGAGAGGCTCAACTGAGACAGGTTCTTTAGTTGAGATAAGACATTCATTATTGGTCTCGATACCCAACAAAAGACTCAATCTGACACCGGATCTATTGTAATTCCCAGTCCAAACAACTGGGCCGGGGCGAAACAAAGCCTTGTTGCTGGATCGTATCTCAATACCCATGTTGAATTCTTAGCGCAAAATTTAACAAAGGATCAGTAGCATAAGTTCACTCTTACGAAGATTTTGCAAGTCCTGATACACCCTTTGTCTTCTCTTTCCCTTTTTATCCCTTTTTATTAAATTTAAAACACTATCTAGCCTCCCGAAAACGTTCCCATTAGGAACCCCCTCCTTCAAAAGAGGGGCATTAAGTAACCTTCAAACAACAAATTGAAAAGACCCCCAGGTAAATCACAGACTTAATGGGGCAATAGACCATTAAAGCATAGGGGAAAATTCAAGGGCCGTGGAGACCCCAGAGACCTGGAGAACCAACGGTTCCTGGCTGGAATCACCACCCGCTGCCCAGTTAACCCATCTTAAAATTAAAATACCAAGGATGATCAACTGCCACTATTGAGAATAAGATCAAATTCGGCAAAAATTCCATCTCAATAAACAACGTTTCACTTCACTTCAAAAATAGCGTAAATCTGAATCTCCAAGACTTTCTCGCCCCCGTCTACTTTTCCCCAAGCCGTAATTTCTGGCATTCTCCTATGTAGGCATTCCTAGCTGTAGATCCGACGGGGCCATAGTGAGAAATAGTATAGGTATTTTGGTCAAGACTTGCAGGTAAAATGCCCTTTTTGAAGTGGCTTGCGCACACCTATCTATATCTCTGACCATTGAGCCACCAAAAGTAGTCCGGGCTCTGGTTGAAACAGGTCCGGCTTATTGTGGCATATGTACTACACGAGGGTCCGCACTTCACTTGGTGAGATTTGGCGTGGGTGAAGCGGTTATTTATCATTAATAGTTTTAAATTATTATTAATGCTCTCTCGTTTCCTGCAGGGGAAAGCTCCTCATTCTCTCTCCTTATGGCAAGCTCAAGTACAATTCCAAAAGTTTGGGATACTTGGGTGTGCCCAACCCGGTCACTGGATCCCACCCCTCCACAGCGCTGAACCCCGCGCTTCCGCAGCCTGGATTGCTCCCATTGACAATGTCATTAAATACCCATGTGTTCTCATACAACACTGGGTTAAGGAAACCGACTGGTCCCTTATCAATCGCCGTTCGCTCCTCATTAATTAAGTTGATAACACTTCCCCAAATCGGAGCTGCGAGGGAAGTCCCGTAGAAGTGAGAATCAGTCTGGTTATTATACGCACGGAATTCAGCCCCGTTAGCAGACACATCGGGGAAGCCTCTTCCAGCACGGTTGTAGAACCCTCCGTTCTCACCGATATTGGTGGCGTCTGCGTTCACTGTGTAGTATGGGAGCCCAGGATCGTGGTACTCAAAGTAGTCTGCGACAGCGGTCTTCTGGTACTCCGGAACGGCGAAGTAATTTGCGAATCCTCCAGCCGACGAGAACAGCTCAGCCCCAGGGCCTAGATTAGCTTGCATAGCAGACTCAGCATCGAGGATCGTTTGGTCATCGTAGAGACGAGTTGCGCCGACGTTGGTTACGTACGGGCAGGTCGGGAAACTGGGGTTGTAGGTCTTTTGGTCGTCGCCAATACAGCCGTCGCGTCCGTCATCACCGGGGTATGAAGCTACACCGTAGTCGCCTGAGGCCCAGACAATGGTGTGGCCTTGGAGACCAAGCTTGAGGAATTCATTACATTGGCGGCGAGTGTAGTTGGCTGGAGCGTCGTATTCAGAGACTCCGTATGAGACACTGATCACTCGAGTGGGCTCGAAGGTCCCGCATTGAAGCGGTCCTTTGTAGCCTCCGTCTGCGGGGTCTGGGTACACGGCGTCGACGCCTGGGGAGTCGCCTGTGATTCCGTAGGCGGTATAGTTGCAGCATGATCCATCAAGTGCGTCAAGGAATGTGTTGAATCCCCCATCAGTGAAAGCCTCAATGTTGTCGTCAACTTGATACAAGGTGATAGTTTGAGGCTATGGGTAAGTCAGTATCAATATTGAGACTCGGTGGAAGGAACTTACGTAGATTAGAGAGAATCCAATGTCCATATCAATATCAGATTCACCAGTATTATGTCCACTTCCTGGATCAACAGGAGCTTCTCCTCCATCGATGGAATCCAAAGCAGGATGAGTGCCTTGGGGCACCCATGGGGCATATTCAGCAAAGAAGGAGTTTAGATCTTCCTGTGAGTAGATATCACCACTCTCGTAGAGACCCAGAACATTAGCGGGATCATTGAGATGTGCATTTGGGATACCGTAGAGTGCTTTGAGACAAGCTGGAGTTATATTCCTTCCACAGTCCTGGAGATCTGCTGGAAGGGAGCCAGCTCCTGGAGGCAAGGCCCAGTGAGGGTTATGCGGGGGATTCTTTTTCATGGGACCAGGTTTGTAGTGTCGAGAACCAGAACTTCTCTTTACCTCAGTCCTCGTTAAGGAAGCAGAGAGCTTGACGCCGGGGGTGATGTAGTCAATATGTTCTCGTATATGGTCCGGAAGGTAGTACCTAAAAACATTAGTCTATGCTTTCCATATTTGAACGAAAAAGTACTCATCGCTCCCAACTCGTACACTTCCAGAGTCTGAGTTCACGTGCTCGTGGTATTCAGTCTGGAAAAGTTCCTCTGCTTGCCATGTAGGGATACTCATGGCGATCCAGCCTTTGTTATCAGAGTGAATGATGGAGTTGTCTTCAATTCCAGAGGCCAGCAGCCAAGTACGGACCGCTTGAACAGTGTCCTCGGATGGAGCGAACACATCATGAACCTGCTCAGACGTCCAATGCTTCCCGAAATTGACTGAGGCGGGATGGGAACTAGAAAAGAATGAGCTAGGATCTCGGAAATAACTTTGCGGTGACTGGTAGCACCGATTGGAGCTGGGGTGGTTGAGGAAGAACTCACACATCCATCAAATGCGCGTAGCCATTATCGAGGTTGCTTTGAGTCAAGCCGATACGGACTGGCAGAATAGCATCTCTCTTGACACGATCGCCCCGAGTCCAGAGCCTTGGGAGAGAAGAGCGCTTCTCATGGAGGCCGTAAGTCGACGGGGTAGGGACAGCATCACCGAGAGTGGCAAAGGCTACAAATGCAGCAGCGAGCCATTGAGACTTCATTTTGAAAGAACGAATTGCACACTTTCAACAGGATTGACAAAGAACTCTGAGCTTCCAAGAGCGCCTGCCATTTTTCTGGGGCATTTTTCCAGTTTTAACAAAAAACAACCCAGCTTCACGGGGCGTAAGCTTTGGGAATGCAGCAAGCTACGGCAGGATAAGAGCTTACTGAGTTGCTTATCCCAGGAATGCCCGGATATTTAACAATGAGCTTCCAGAAAAGGAAAATCTGAGAGATGATGATTCGCAGCATTAGAGATGTGCGGGGTACATTTTCAGGAACAGGATGAGAATTGAACTGGGGTTGATGCAAGATTTGACGGGATCCCTCCACTTTTGTAAATGGACTTCCGGAGCTATGCTGGGTTAGGAAGTCTTTAAGGCACGTCTTGAACACGAGCGACGATCAGAGCAGATAAGCAAATCGCGTTGACTTTGGGGTGTGCTTCCGTGAGGATTGAAAGACTCGATACGAACTTCGGGTCTAGGGTTGGAGAAGTGCACCTGGTGCGCTAGGGCGGTCATGAAGCTTGTTGTTCTGAGAATCGAAGACCATTTGTCATTGCCGAGCTTGAGGTGGTCGCTTATTTCACCCCTTTCCATAGCCGAGGGAGTACTTCGTATTCAGGGCTGAGATCATGCAGACATATCTAGAAGCTAGGGAACCGATATCCTAGTGACAACAAGAACTCATAATTATCTGGAAGTATATGCTTGTCCGAAGTCTAACCAAACAAATAGGTCAGACTCTCCTGGCAAAATGTATCCCCATTATTACCTCTCCCCTTCAACTACCTCGAGAACTCCGCAGGAAAATCTGCTCCCCGTCCGGACCATACGTGTAAAAACAACGAACTTAGCTGTAAATCTCTCAGACAGAGGTATTGTATTATTGAAGAAAAATATTATAAATGGTTTTAATAATTTTCAGTGGCGTCAAGGTACTGTTCATGGCGGATCAGCTGCATGATAGATACAATGCGGTAGAGGGGTTCGTCTGGCTCACCGGAGACTTAATGGATAGGACGACGGAGATGGAAATTGAAGGAGTGCCAACTTCAGAAGAAGACGGGAAGTAACAGAATAGATCCAAGCTGAAGAAGCTACACCCGTGGATGGAGGACAAGACAGGACAAATGGAAAGACCAGGAGAAGCGCTCTAGTCTGCGGTTAATCGGAAGGAGGGGGATATACTGATAATTGGAAGCTGTTACTTTGGAGGGATGTGGGTAATATGGTCTCTGCAGACACTTTAACCAGAAGGGACTTTCGGAGGATTGGAGGAGGGCTAAAGAGCTTCGACATTCCAAAGTTTGTCCGCTTATCTATAACCACATTAAGGGTCAAACCGTCAAACAAAGACGGCCTGAGATCTGTGGCTCGGAAGCCAACTTTTCGTAGCTTCAAATCTTGAATTTTGGCTTCATTGGTGGACTCGTTGAGACACATCATGGTGCTCCTGTTGCTGCTCATATTATTAGAAGGAGGTTGGCGGAGAGGGTGATGGCAATTGCTAGAGAAATCAAGAGGTTACTAGGAAACGAAACTACCTCATAAAGATGAAGCATGACCTCCTTAAATTGGCGTACGTTCAAGGTATCAAATCACGAGATCCATGCATACAAAATGATAACTTGTTTTATTCTTGACTCAATAGAAAGTTTTGTAAAATCCAGCTTCTGCTATTCACGGAATCGAGGTGGAGCCAAAAGGAGTATAAGCGAGAGTAGGTGAAAGCTGACTCCAAATGCGGAGCACATTGCCTTGCGGGAATACTAGAAGGAAATAATAAGTTGTTTGAAGTTATGAATCTGGATCCACACTCTTTCATTGTATTAAAATGTCATGGAGAGTATAATTTGCAGATTCGTGAGGTTCGGGTCGAGGGAAAGAGTAACCCACTCACCTCGTCCTTCCTCAGGGCTGTACCTCCATAATTAGTAATTCCAAGCATATTCAATCCATTTCATAAGTTTGTGTTAGATTTTAATCCATGTTTAACCATTCCTTGTATTCACTTTTCGGATTCACCCACTTTCCATATCGTTCCCCGCTAGCGCCGTTAACGGCATATATAAACAACCCGCCACCCCCAAGAACTCCTTTCCGATAACAATAAACATTAAGACATCGACTTTGAGTCAATAATATCAAGGTTTGATCATATTGCACCTTTCAACCTCAAGTTACTTAAAGGTAACAATACTCATACCCATCCTCAAGCGTTCAGCACCTACTTACTTTGGGGGACAGGGTTTCTATCATCACCAAAGATATTCAACTTGCTACAAATATCTTCTTTGGTTTAAGTTGTACGAAGTGAAGATGAAGTCGGCAACTCTGGTACTTAGCCTTCTGGCTTGGGTCGGACTCGTAATAACCAGCCCTATTGCTGCCTCCGGTCTTCAGGTAATTACCTACATCATGACTCCTAGTATAAGACTTCCAGCTAACTCAATCTTAGGCCATGGAGAACGCCAAGAACCCTCAGAGGACTTTTACAACCTCCTCCATCTCCTTAACCTCTGTGGCGATCTCTACCACTTCTACTGCGCCGCACTCCCCGATCACCAGCCGTACAGCAGTCGCAACTCCATTCCCTATCACGGCCCTTACTTCCAGCTCGACCACTTCGCTGTCCTTCCATAACGTGATCTCTGTTCAGGTGAATCAGGCCGGCTCTGATCCCACCCCAGCCGCAGTCCACCCCTTCACAGCCAACTCCGCCAACCCCCACTCCGGCCCGGCATGGACCAATATCCCCTTCCTGTCCGCACCCGCTGCTCAAACACCAGCTCCTAGTACTCTCCAAACAATGACCCAGACCACTAACATCAACTCCATCGTCACGGCCAAGCAATCCATCACCGAGCCCATCCTAGCATTGCCACACATCGCAGTCGCCAGTGTCTCTAAGAGAACTAAAGGTAGCCTTCCCCTTCCCCAAGATCGCGACGCTCTCATCGTTGCTAGACTTTGCTAACTTCTTCTATTCGGGAACGAAGCCCGCAGCCGCAAAAGTAGTCCCTGAAGTTTCCGACCTACCACCACCTGGTCTACCTGGCCCAGTCGGCGTCAAAGAGAGCATTCTGCAGCGCCAGCACTAGTGCTTGGCGAAGATCTGATTGGCCTTTTTCTTTCGCGCGGGGAAGTTGAATTCAAAATGGTTCTGGGTCTCACGGGGCAAGGGGTAAAATGGGAGAAAGACAGGTATATTAAGGAATGCAGGAACAGACCTTTGGAGATTATGCCTCAGTTTAAGGGTTTGATCTGACTTGGAGAGTTAGATGAAAAGCAAACCTAAAACTGGCGATGTGGTTGAGGATTGAGCCCCTAAAAAAGCATGCATGGTTACTTTGACAGAATGTCAACACAATACAAAACAAAGTTGATACAGCTGTCCTCCCGCTTGGATTGGAACGAGTGAACTTGCCGAGTCGTTGAGAGTGGGGGATCGGTTGCTTGAGGGTAAGGGTGCGAGGATGTATCAGTGATTGCGGAACTGAAAAACGCTTTAAATATTCGCCTGAGGTTGTTTGCTTCCCCAGGGCTGAACGTCAAACCCGATTGGAATATTCGAAGCAAGTGAATAATCAAAACTTTTTTGAGACTTGTGAATGCCCAGAGAGCAATGTGTGGAGTCTTGCATCTTTGAATAACCAATAGGACAACTCAGTGGTCGCTTGATCGTGAAAGCAAGAGTAGGCCATTGACTAAGAGCTCCATACGTATCTTCGTCTGGTAACCAAGACTATTCACTTATGAGGGAAATTTACCCTCGGCTCACTCCTCCGGCACTCTATCTGCCCTCGAAGCCCTCCTACTCCCCCCATCCAACCCAACCTTCGATCCCCCTCTCGACCCATTCTTAATCAATGGTGTCCTCTCACTCACCACGCTCTCAACAACTGCCCCTCCCTCATCGTCCGTCTCGTCCGTCCCAGATCCCGGAATGTACCCTACTACACATCTCGCGGTCCCCTCTCCACCATCCTGTGCCTTCCGATTCCTGACCTCAAACAAAATTCCCATCCCCAATAAACACCCTTGCAAACACCCCGTAACCAAAAACACGCCCCAGGTACTCCAGCCGGGAACCCCTAATCTTGCATAAAGGCTTCCGGACCAAACAAAACTACCCGGTGTCTGAATCAGCATCATTGGAATACTCAAACTGCCCACATGCCCAAGATGCCACGTCATCCATATCTGTGGCAGATACTGTATACCCGCTAGCATAGTCGCTATTATACCAAGAGAATTCGCCCATGTTCCAAGATGGTGCGGTTTAGTAATAAGGAGGGCGGCAGAAATAATGATAACTACGAGTCCGTGAAGGAGACAAAGAAAAGCGACTGTGACGGCGGTGCGCCATGTGTATGGTTTTTCAGAATCGTTTGAAGGAAGGGTTGGGCCACGGGGGAAGAAGGTGAGGAAGAGTAACAAGCTGTTGCATACAGTAGTCAGTATTGTATACTGTCTTATTGGGACGGGAGAAGGAAGCTTACATGACACTGAAGCAAAACCACTGCACGCCGACTTGAAAGATGCCGAGCAGGCCGGCTGCGCACTCGAATGTACTAACAACTTTGCAGCATGCTACGTCTGCGCGCGAGGCAGGCAGCACGAGGATATTGGCAAAAGCGCATGTGCCGGATGTGGTGCCGAGGAGGATAAAATAGGGGGAGATGCCCTCGGAGGTGCCACGGGCTATGATTCTGTAATGTTGAGGAAGGTAGGAAAGAAGTATCCCAAGGAGAATAAGACTATGTTGCATTAGTTGTAAAGCTACAGAGCTGTAAAGAAGGCACCCGGAGCTTACATTGACAATGAGAGATTGACATAGCCCGGTTCCTTGAGCTGTTCGCAACGACTGGCAATATCAGGAGGTAGAGAATCGAATAACGTCATGCTCGCGTTGTGCGAAATATAATGAGAAAGTTAGAGCAACGTTGGACGGTCTGCTCTAGGAAGAGGAGACGATTCAGGAACAGGTACGAAGTTACAAGTAGGTATAGTAAGCGGTAAGTGTAGAGATAGCGCCACCGGAGCGTATTTAGCGAACTGCCCGCATTCCTTGGCTTGGCCCGTGCATACTTCGTAGTGCATAGTGCATATAGCGGCTTTTTTACTTCGTACCTCGTATAAAGTTTTAATGCTAAGAGCGCCGGCCAAACGATTACCCGGTCCCCATCCCCTTCCCAATCTCGTGTGGGCAAGAACCGGCGCCCCTGTAAGCTTGCCAGAGCTTCAAAAATTCGAATATTCTGTTCACTTGAAATCGCAAATTATTTTGGACGAATCTAATGTTCTTCTGGAGACTTCAAGTGAAGGAAGGTAGAGTGACAAAAGTGCTTGGTTCCGGCAGCCTTCCAGAGTCCTCACTAGCCCCAACACCCATTTAAACTCTACAACAGCATTTATCAATCATGAAATGGAACCTTCTCCTACGGCAGAAACCACGAAGATTCCAAATCTCGTAGCCTCAACTGAAGATTGCTACAATTGCAACATAGCCGAATCTCGGGCCCGAGAAAGCAGGCTCAAAGATGCTTCCACTCCCACCCCTTACAAAGTCAAGAATGAGGAAGATCTAGAAAGCAACTACTTTAAAAGCATACAATGGTACTCTTCTCCCTCTTCCCTATTAACAACTATTAACTCAAATCTGCAGGACACCAGACGGAACAACTCTCCTCTCCTCGTCTGCCGACAACACAATCCGAACATTCATCGTGCCCGCCTCACTCCTCGACCCCTCCACTACTAGTCCCTTAACTCTCACCCCCTACACCAGCCATAGCTTTCCTACAAGCATTAACTGCATCGCTGCCTACCCGAACTTCTCCCTCTCCGACCCCTCTAGCACACTCTATCTATCTGCACCCACAGACCTGCCTATTCGTCTCAGCAACATCCTCTCTCCTTCTCCAGTCCCCGTTCACACGTACAAACTCATATCTCCTACCACTGAAGCATACCTCACACCTTGCTCGATGATATGGAGCTCTAGCACGGAGTTCCTGACAGGTACAGATTGCCTGATAGCACAATTTGACGTAAATAGGAATGGAGAGGGGCCGGTTACCAGGATGCCTACAATACCAAGCAAGAGACACAAGATAAAAGGCGGAGGTGTAGGAATGCGTGGCCTAGTATCAGCATTATCTAGCCAACCCTCCTCAGCATGCCAACTACCAGAAAACACTCTCCTAGCAGCAGGAACATACACTCGCTGGGCCTCCCTCTACGACGCCTCCGGCCTCGGCGGCCTCGTCTCCACCTGGTCCATCTCCTCAGCTGCAGACGAAACAGCGGGTATAGGAGGCGACGGAGTAACGCAAATGGCTTGGAGTGGGTGTGGACGGTATTTATATGTGGTGGAGAGGAAAAGCCGTGGTGTGTTGGTGTATGATGTTAGGGTTACAGGGAAGTTGGTGGCTTGGTTGGAGGGGAGAGAGGCGGAGACAAATCAGAGACTGGGGGTTGATTCTTGTGTTACTGAAGGTAGTACTGAGGTTTGGGCTGGAGGGACGGATGGGGTCGTTAGGGTTTGGGAGGGGGTCGGGATGAGTGAGGGTGGGGTGGAGAGGAGTTGGGAGTGGAGGGCGCATGATGGTGAGTTCGGTCTTGTATTTTGTGAGGGAAATGCTGATACGGAGATAGCCCCGGTGTCAACAGTTGCGGTGCATAGTTCTGGGACCGCGGTTGCTACTTCCTCGGGACAGAGAAGTGTTCCTGGGTTTGGGGATAGTGGAAGCGAAAATTCTGATACTGAGGATGAAGCAGATGAGCAGAGCCCGAGCTCGGGGAGTTCTTCGAGCTCATCAAGATCAGTGTCAACGGCCCCAGATAATAGTATCAAAGTATGGAGCTTATGACATTGATCTAGCTACAGTATCTGCAAGTCTTACATCGCAAAGCCATTTCTCGTACCCCCTCCCCCGCAAAAGCAACCTTCCACAAATAGCTAAGATGGAACAATTTTTGAAGAAGAAAAACGCCACTACACTCATCTTTCAAGCTCTCCATGCTGCATCAATAATCACACTAGCCCTCTCCAACACTCTTATTCCGCACAATGGTCCGAATCTCGCAAGTCTGTGCTCTCTTCCCATTTCCACAAAGGCAGTCAGCCCAAATTGGCCTGCTTTGATAGGACTCATGGAATCCACCCCACTTGGTGCCTTGAGCTCAGAAATAATTGCCTGTGCTGCAAAAGCGTTCAGTCCAGCTCGTCTAAGGAACAACTCCCAGTGTGTTTCATCGAGAAGGAGCTCCAATTCTGTCGTTAGCCTATGCTTCAAGATACAGCTTACTAGCCACTTAGAAAGAGTCTCCTCTCCTCCACCGACAAACTGCACTGCAATATTTGCCACGAGACCAGCGGTGAAGCCGATAAATTCCGAAAAGTCGATGCAGTCATTTTCATCCAATCCGCTCGTAGACCCATCGTCTCTTCCTTCGCTCACAAGAACGATGAGCTTCTCATATCGAGTGCTAACCTTTTCTATGCGATCACGGATGGCTGTCTTGCCTTTCTGTCCCGGAAGAAGCTTTTGTTTGATCTTTTGACGAGTAGTAAGAATAATACCAGCAGAAGGAGAGATAATCAAATCGGCTTCTGTGGCAAGAGGAGAGGTTATGGGTGATCGGGTGACAGATCCGGGCATCCACGCTGTGGTATTGTGCTTTGACCAATCTCGTTCAACCAACTCGAGGGAGGGGAATAGTCTTTCGATGTTCTTGATCAAGGACCGATGCTTGAACAAAGTCGAGGAGACAATAATGTTGGCTTTCTTCCTAGGAGCTTGAAATGCCGGGGTTGGCAGATTGACTCCCGCAAGGGGTGATTTACAGATTGGTACTTGTGCGTGAACCTCCGTCGTATTTAGGGACTCCACCACTGGTAAATTCAAAAATTGAGCGCTGGGGGCTGCCGGGATTGATTTGGTGGCTTGCCCCTTTGTAGAGAAGTGTGAACTATCTCCAAGCTTCTGCTTTTTCGCTCCTCTCAATTCAAGGTAGTTGTCAAGCGATGTGCTTGCTGAAAACTGGGTACCTAAGAGCATAGTAGATGTCGCTTGACCCCCGACCCCCGTGTCCTGGGCTGCGGACGCACAACTATCTTGGTTTGCGACCTTTCTCTTAGCCGAGAACCTGCTCAAGGCAGAATTCGGCTCAAGAATTGGTGTTTCCTTTCGTTCTTCCAACTCCAACTTTTTCTTTTTGACAAGGGAGGTGAAATCCTGAGGGATCTCCCTCCGATATTGACCCCGCTCGATATCATCGTCGTCATCCTCATCTTTCAAAATCTGCAGACCAGTTCGCTTCCACGTCAAACTAGAGCTGTCAATGATATCGCAGTCCTTAGCATCGTGCACGAAGTCTTTCCAAATAGTATCGTCGTCAGGGAAACATTGTTCCAGAGCGACCTTGGCAAGGTCATGAGCGAAAGGGTACCATCTCATCTGCATCTCAATCACTCTATCTTCTTGCCATTTCTGTGACTTAAGATTGCCGGTATCGACTATCAGACGAGTAAAAGACTCGCTAATAGACTCCGTTTGTTTCCACGGAGGAATTGGTTTCGAAAAGTCCATCACTGGTACATCGACTCGGGCAGTGGAGTCGGCTTCAAGGAGTCTCTCTTGCTCGAGTTTTTGATTTGCTTTCTGAGAGAATCCTTCAAGCATCTCTTTCAGGAGTTTATCATCGGAATCTGGCGAACTGAAATGGGTCTCTGCGGCGTAGTCAAATTCAACGAGGTCAGTAAATCGAACAATCCTCGGGATTGGCAGAGGCCCTTCTGGAGTTAAAGTCTCTTCGACCTTGAGATCTTCTCGCTTGAATCTTGGAGCATCGGCGGACGAGGGGGCTCTGCTAGTATCTAGTGATGCAAGTGGTGAGTAGATATCTCCTAATTTAAGGGTAGACTCCTGGTATGTATCTGACGAGGTGTCGTCGGCGTTGCTGGGCATCAAGGTTCGACGAAGCGGAGTTGGAACATCTTTCTCGAAAATCTTCTCCTCGATAGCTTCTAGATCTTGTTTCGTTAGAGAAACCGGATCGGAAAGAATTGGGATTTCGAATCCTGGGTCTTCTAGTGATGGCTCGTAAGGTTCAATTGGAGTAGGTAGTGGCGAGAGAGGTGGTGTGATAGGATCCATGGCAGTATTCTATAATATTAGAAGATGGGAACAAAGGAGCTGTTTTGCGCTCACCCTCTTATATCTTTGCTCGCTATCCCACAGAGCCATTCCATCTTCCTCCGTCCAAGTACTCTTCATCGTGTCCCCAAGTACCACGAAAGTCTCTTGCAGTACGTCAATCTTCTCTTTCTTCAATTTCTCCAGTACCTGGGGTTCTAAAGTCCACATTCGAGACGGGAATTCAATCCCTTCATCATTCTCTTTGTTGAGTGTCTCGAGAGGAAATTTGATATCCTTAACCTTGATCTCGAACCCCTGCCATTTCGCAAACTGCTTGCAGTCCAGCTCGTGATCACTCCGCAGCAGCGGCAGTTCTAGTTGGATCTTCTTGGTTGCACTTTTGCTATGAAGCATAGGAAAGATGATAGAGTGAATTTCCTTTGTCAGAATTGGCTGTGCAATAGATGAAAGCAAGATTGCTGATGCCATGGGGCAACTCAGACGTTCTTCTCCCGTCTTCTCGGTGCCGAGATCAAACTGATAAAGTTCTGCATCGTCAATATCCGCATGATTGACTAAAGCATGAATATTTTCGAATTCTAAAGGACCAGGTGTCTGTAGATAATAAGGACGGGACAATCCGCTTTGGCGGGCGTACTCAAGCGGAGGTTCCTCTTCGTTCTCAGACTCCTCACTCAGATCTGCGCGTTGGGACATAGCTGCATGTTAGTCCCTGTGATTGATGAATGATTAATGCAGAGATGAATATTGTAGATGATACTAAAATTTTCGCGCCATGTTTTTGCATTCGTTGATGGGAAGAATGAGGAGCGTGAGATGACCAGTGGTGTTTGGTCCTGTGAACCGGAGAAGGAAAGACCGCTGGGGTAACCTACTAACTTGGACATTTCCCGATCTGGAAATCATGCCTAACTAAGTCAAGCGCCAACCGAAGCAAATTTGGAAGAATGATTAAGGACGATCATTCTCATCTTTAAATCCGGCCGAAGGTTCAAGCGGTCTTGAGATTGATAATAATTCGCGGAATTTCTTTCTAATGGATACTACTCTTGAATGTCACGACTTAAACAGCGTATCACTTCGTCCCCGCAACGAATATATCTGCAACCTGTTATTAAGCGGACCTGTGAACGTGAAAGGAAGAAAAGCAATCGGATCACGAATACGCAGAGCTCAGATCCCTACCATTAAACCATCGCATGTAACCGCTTATTGTGCTCTTTTGTCGCCGGAGAGGCATGGAATATCCGAGTATATAATGTGACAGCGACGTTTGGGGAGGTTCAACAGAAATTGTTCAACCTGGGCAGCCATATCTCCAGAATTGAGCTGAATATCGTGAGTTCTAACTTTGCTGTCAGGGCGGTAAGGGGTAGCCTGCAGTGTAGTGCGAGCTTGAGACAGGCGGCTAATAATTCCAGTCGTTACGGCGAATGGTGTTTTCAGTATCTCGCCAAGAGGATTAAAGTACAGTACAAGAATATATCGAGATCTTACCCACCGGCCCAGTTGCCCTTCCAAGGTTAAAAGTATTCCATATCCCTTTGCTGTGTTCCTTTGGCGCAACAATTCTTTGATCGGGAAATGAAGGACTGACTCCCTTACCTGCCTCGGCATCTGTTTCAAACCCATCTCTATCAGTGGTGGGCCCAAGGTTGAGAAATGTATCAACAGCTGGGTTCCCCGATGTTCAAACTTCAACATCCAACGCTAGATATATTCCACCCAAATGTAACCGCAAGGAGGATTCTATTCTATTGCCGATTAGATAAAAGTGTCCGAAAGAAATATACTATGAATCACACCCTTAAGTATGGCACTTCCCGGCCTCGCATTTTAAGAGGAATGATCTTCTATCGACTTTCAGCACAGACACTCCATAACCACCCCTCTATTATAAATGAATTTTCATCTGGAACTTTGAATATAGCAGTGGGGACAGATTAGGTAGAGGTTGGAGGTTGGAGGTTAAATGTTCTGAAATATAATTACATTTAGGTCAACAGATAGTCTGTTTGGAACTTGTCGTGGGTCAAATGTAATGTTGTTTCCCTTGGATGGGTCACTAATGCTATTTGTTTTTTTAAAAATATTTTCGATAAATGTTACTTTACTCTCGTCCTAAAGTGTGGGAATAGAAGAGCCATGTCTTATTAAACTAGATCCCTATTATCCCCTCGCGACAGGGAATCCATGGCGTCCTTGGGTTTTCGGAACGGGCTAATTATTCAGAGCAGCTTGGACATTTATTAGGCTACGCTGGCCAACTTTCGAAAACCAACATTTTGAATCCTCGAGCATATTATATGCATATAGCACTCTCTATACAGAGAATTCTGTGACCAAATTATTAGACTGCACTCCGTCAACCCCCGTCGTTAAGAGGGCGAAAAAGAGGCTCGGTAAAATCTCGCTTCGCCGACCACACTTTTCATGTCAGAAAAAAACGGCTCATACTCAGTAGCACACCAAGTTCCTTCTACAAGGGTAAAACGTCTACATCAGTCAGACTCAACTTTTTTCGCTGGTTCCGCTTCAGTGTTCAAGCATAAGCACCTGCCGCTCTAACTAGAGCCGAGGGCAAGCACCAATATCCACAGGAATCACCTGGGAACCTAAAAAGCACAAACTCAGTCAGCGTGTACAGCCGATATAATTTCTCTTTGGACCCCTACGCGAGCCCGTCTATAGTCTCACGACGATTTTTGCTAGGGATCCATACTGCTTGCCGTTTGACGCTTTCTGCTAGAGTTGCTTTTGGATCAATTCAAAAAGCGCGTGACCACCAATCTAGTCTCAGTCGGCTTGGTATTTAATGAGCATCACTTGAGGTAAAAATCGCGTTGCTGCCTCTAGCTTTGCCTCCATTATTAGATCTGCAAATTTTTTTTTTTTTGGATATTAATGACATTAAAAAACCAGTACCAAGGGCTTTTCACTAAGGGTATCAAAGAAAGGCTGCTCTTAAATGATAGCGGGGAAGCGTCGTTGGACTGAAGTTCGTAATCAGTACTGTCCTCCTTTGTGTTTTGAAGGCTTGGTAGAAGTTGGTTTACGGTTTTGCTGGGTAGGCAGTTGACCCGAACTGGTTGCATTTTAATATGGAAGATTTGTTTCGGTCTTGAAGTAGATTGGGGGTCGGATTGGAAGAAGCTAGCGAAGAGAAAGAGATGAATGCGAATATGGGAAACTTAAGAAGCAGACGGCTGTATATATACATATCCAACCATACAGCGAGCTTTTACCGAGTTGGGGATACACATCTTAATCCCCCACAGGCCACAGCACAGCACGAGCCTCTTCACTCCTACACAGTCACTCCCCCATCATCCTCCTCCCCCAGTTCGCCAACGGGCATACCCAATTCTCTCCTCGCCCTCAAGATCCCCTCCAACCATGCCCTTTTAATCTCGCTCTTTGCTCTACTTACCCCCGTCTCATAATTCATCGACCCCCCCTGACACGGCGCGTTCCTAATCGCCACCAGCTCCTCACTCAACACCCACTCCTTCATCACAATCCCATCCAACCTCACCTCAATTCTCTCCATCCTCTCATACATCACATCTGAATACCTTTCCCTCGCATCCCATCTCAACAACCTCCAGAAAACCTGTCTTAGAAAAGCAGCGAGGAAAGTCTCGTTGACATATGGGCGCGTCCGGTTCCTCTCTAACGCATTAAAGTGGGTAGCTCGTTTCTCGGATGGGGGAGGAGAGCGTACGTCTAGGACCAAATGCCGGAGGGTTATTTTCTTGTCGGGAACACAAGCTGGTTTCAATCCTACTGGGCCAAGTTTCAAAAACCTCATTAAAATCTGATAAAAGCTCCAAGTCAAGACAGGCGGCCCCCCAGACCCCGCGGAAAACATTGTCCTCCTCACCTCCGGCGGAACAACTCCCATGATCCTAAAAGTGGCATAAACAGTATCAACCTTCGTTGTGAATTCTGGGACGGAGAGCCAAGTAGGGCAGAGCATTGCCTCATCAACGACCATGACATCGATGGCGTAAGAGTGCTTGTTTGGAAGGCGTTTGATGGCTTCGAGTGTTTCCTGGCGTAGTTGGTGGGAGGCGAGGAGAGTGGGAATGGAGTGGGTGCGGGAGGGGGGAAGCCATTTTATGGAGAAGCCAAAACCCTCGGTCTCGATGTCTTTGAATGTTTGACGAGAGGAGATGTCGGATGCATCTTTGGGGGCGGCGAGGGGGGTAGAGATGACGAGTTCGAGGATTCGGTCTCGGAGTTCACGAGGGAGCTTGATGAGAGACTTGGGCTGGGGCGTGTGGCCGATTCGGATGTCTTGGACGGGGACTTCAGCTGGGAGTGAGGCTTCCATGACTGGACTTTGAGAGACTTAAATGTTTAACTTGGATAGGGTATTTAAGTACTTGTACCTCAAAACCCGCAGCCGCGTCTCTCTCTCTCCAAGCAGAAGAGCAAGCACTTGATCCGGCCGTCAGCAAAAGGAACATGGCGAGAGCTACGCTTACACTCGTGACGTCTTGGCAAGATCGCTTAACGAAGCAACGTGATCATGTGCCCCTCGGTGCCGCAAGGGGCAGAAATCGGGTTATCTCGCGACCCTCGTCAAACACAGCTCATGCATTGGGAGAACCTAGAATTGCGAGGGTGTGGGATAGATAACATCGTGAGGAGGGTATACTGTAATGCACTTTATGATTTGCTGGAAAAGATGAGGTTGGACTTGGACTTGAAACTTTAGCAGGACAGGCCACAGTCGCAAACGAGTCTATCGATTGAGAATCATGATGTTTCCATGTGCAGTAAATGAATGAATAATGGTAAATGGGCTGAAAAGGATAGTAACTAACGGGTTTGCAGCTCGTGATACTGTAGCTGTCCTATGCTCTGCTGTAATGCGGAAGCGAGAGAGATGGAGATACTTCGATACCTTCGTAATATCTCGTTATCTCCGGCTTGACATGCAGTGTTGAGAATACTCCGGGATCAAAGCTGCAGATACCTGTTGCGAACGCTTCTCAACCTGCGTCTGGTTGCTCCGCTTGATAACGATATGCTTGGTTGGTGTACGGAGTATATATATCCAGACCTCGAGTAAGCTGGAAGTACTATACATGAACGAACGTAGAAGAACGTAATTTCGAGCTAGTCAATGCCGTCCGTCACTTGGAACAATAGCCTCTTCTTGTTGCTAAAACTTCGGCAGGGAAAGAAAGACACATGGGAACAAGCAAAAGACATGAAGGACGCGTAGCTTTATTTTATATGAAATTAACCTCATTCGGGCCCCCATGTCCCAAAAACCCATGTGGCGATCATCCTCAGAGTCTCAGAGTCTTCGCCAGCCCTCGTCGATAAGGCCGTCTGGTGGAAGCGCGAGTTTCGTTTCCTTATCGCCCGCATGTCTCGACCAATAGCCACGTGCAGGCTTGGTTGGACTTGAGGATATAAAGAAATGGCAATTGCGCTCTCCCCCGAGTCAACTCTGAGCCAGTCTCTATTTGTATTTCTATCACCTAATACGAAGGTACACATACACTGCTTGCATAGGGCTCTATTGACGGACGTCTCCGTCGCCGCCGAGTAGAATGTCTAGACACGTGCCCATACTCGACTTGCGGAATATCCACACTATTACTGTTGCCGATAGAATGAACGCTGTGCCTGGTTTTAAAACAAGCGCTGGTTAGTGAACTGTCCTTTTACTTCCAGAACCTGTGGAAGCATTTTTTGCCTTCTATCACTTTTTTTTGGTTCTCTATACTGTATCTTGGTGTTGTCGGTCGTTTCTTCGAGTTCGCCTTCTTGGTGAGAAACTCGCATGCACGAAATTTATCCCAGCCCAGTTACGCCAGCTATCCTGCCTCCTCTCCTAACATCTTCACCTCCCGCAAATTGCCAATTCAGGTACAGCTTCACAACCTCCAATTGCGCTCGCTCTGCCCAAGTATCCTCACTTACAGCAGAATCGCACTCACTCTAACACAGCTAACCTCTTCTCTCACAGCTTTCTTCACCTTCCTCCGCGCCAACCTCGTCCTCCCCCCCTCGACCCTCAACTCCACGACCTCAACCCCTCTCCTCGACGCCTCCTCCTCCCTCACTCTGCCACCGTTACCCCTCTCCAGCCTCGCAACCATGACTTCCATCGAAGACGATCCTGTCCCTCCTCCCAACGCCCTCGACGGCGTGCCTCTCCTCGTAACCACAACCCTCACTGCGGAAGCCGACAAGGTCGCGGCCTTAAAACTGGTCGCAGACTCTGTCGCTCAGCAAAGACAACTCGCTTCACAAGCAGTGATATCCCACCCGCTGATTATAGCTCTATACGTCGCTCTCATGTCCATCATCGCGAACTATCTGTATAAAGACAACAGTGATATTGCGCTGATTGTTACCACTGGGGCGGGAGTGACAATGGCTTGTTTAGTGGCGGTTAGAGGTGCGACCGCGGGATACGTTACTTTGGCAGAGGAATTCAATTGGAAATTCGCAACAAACGAGGATGGCGAGGAGGACACCATTATCGGCAGCAGATACGGGGACGAGATAATCGGAGCCACTATCCTGCGTCTCGAGCGCAATGGTGCTGGGAAGGGCAGGGCGAAGAAAGGAAAGACAGGAGGTAAGGGCGTAGTCAGAGCCTGGACAACGAGAATTAGATATAGAGGCACGGGAGTAGGGACTGAGATGTTGGAGGAGGCGGTTCGGATTACGAGGTCGGTGTTGGGCAGAGACGCGGAAATTGGGTTTGCGGCTGAGCATGCGAATTGCAAGAGGGTGTTGCCCGAGATGTTTAATG
This sequence comes from Bryoglossum gracile, assembly GCA_037952635.1. Lineage (NCBI taxonomy): Eukaryota > Fungi > Ascomycota > Leotiomycetes > Helotiales > Bryoglossaceae > Bryoglossum > Bryoglossum gracile. The sequence goes on along the minus strand of JAPZPB010000050.1, from coordinate 99,379 downwards.
GGGGGTTTAGGAAGAGAGAGGCGCGGGCTGCTAGAGCGCTGGAGGAGGTTGTGAAGGCTGTGGATGGGAAGAAGAGGTAGATAGATATTCGGTTCTTGGATGCATGCGGGTTTGGGATATATTTTCTTGTAATAGAGGGCTACGGTCCGCTTGGGTTCGGTGGGGGAGTGGGTGAATTATAGCTATAAACCATAGCTACTATCATGTATATTTAGAGGACAAGATGGGAATGGAGGGAATGGAGATTTTGATAACACGGCCTTTGGCAAAGTAATCGGCAAAATCATTAGCACTTTTGCACATTTAAGTCCTCTCCGGAGTATCTATCCGTCCCAAGTTCCCAAATGGTCTCGATGCTTTGCGTCTCCACAGTCACGTGAAGCTCGATTTCGCTTCTGATTGCCAGCCTCAACCTGAAATTTTCTCATTCTCTCGCACTATTTTCTTTTCCACCACCATACACATCCCCAAATCGGAGCTTCAAATTTGCTATACCAAACAGCTACAGTAGGTCACTAACATTCAAACAGGTTCTCGTCTCATTCAGATTCCTGTCAACTAACCAAGCCCTTTACGAGGCATTTGTCTAAAATGCTGCTGATCACAATTTGGCGCCTTCGGTATTTTCGGTTGTGCGAAGTGCTGTACTTAACCTCTAAACTCTCCTCCCCGCCTCTGACTTTCCCCCCACAACTTGCTCCAGCTCGCCATCCCATCGTCACAGTCAATCCCTCCGAATCTCTTCAAGCACTCTTAGCTCTCGGCGGAGTCCAATGCGAACAAAGCTCCATCTCGATCAGCCACCAGCGCACTTCCTTTCCTGCAGCCCAATCCCCCCAACCTCCCCTTCTGCACGAAAGCAATCATGAGGCCCAACGTCAGAATAGCAGCACCTTTGCTGCGTACAGCTGTGCAATCCGCTCAGCGAAGAGGATTCACCGCCTCGACGAATAGGCAAGTGCAATATGGGTTCATCGGGCTCGGACAAATGGGTGCGTCTCGCAAGCGATCAATTGCTTTATTCCATTGCTAACCTTGGCAGGATATAACATGGCCCGTAACCTGCAAGCCAAACTGCCCTCCTCAGACACCATCCGAGTCTTCGATATCAACACTGATTCCATCCATAAATTCGCCACGGAAGCCAAGGCATTGGGCAGTGGAGCCATGGTACAGGTTGCTGCCAATGTCCGTGAAGCTGCTGAGGAATCGGTAAGATACCCCGTCCCCTTCTACACTCCCTTGTTTATTTAAGTGATGAGTTTGTACCATCCATGATCTAAGTTGGGGTCGTCCGTCTTGGGCGATCTTCTCATGATTTATAAATTTATCAACAAAGCCAATCCTCTGATATCCTTCCAAATCCCACTCCCCTTCCCGCAGTAGTAGCGCTTCGACAATAAGCTAATGAAGTCCGGGAATAGGAAACAACCATAACCGTCCTCCCCGAGCCCTCCCACGTAAAATACGTCTTCTCGCAAATCCTGAAACCTCCGCTTCCCGAAGAACACGTCTCGAACCTATCCCGGCTCTTCATAGACTGCTCGACCATCGACCCCGCCTCCTCACGCGAAGTCGCAAACGCAGTGCACACCACGCAACAGGGGAAATTTGTCGATGCTCCCATGTCCGGCGGCGTCGTCGGCGCCACGGCCGGTACTTTGACTTTCATGTTGGGTGCTCCGGATTCGTTGGTACCAAGAGTGGAGCAGTTGTTGTTGATGATGGGGAAAAAAGTCTTGCACTGTGGCGACCAGGGTTCCGGTCTCTCTGGGAAATTAGCTAACAACTACCTCCTTGCCATAAATAACATCGCTACTGCCGAAGCCATGAATCTGGGTATCAAATGGGGACTTGACCCGAAGGTCCTCTCAAATCTCATCAACATAAGCACGGGTAAATGCTGGCCATCGGAAGTTAATAATCCTGTAGAAGGTGTTGTTGAGGGAGCTCCGGCGAGTAGGGATTATAGTGGGGGGTTCGGGATTGGACTGATGAGAAAGGATCTGGGACTGGCCATTGTAGCGGCTGAAGAGGCGGGGGCGAGACTCGAGCTTGGAGAGGCAGCGAGGGTGGTTTATGAGCAGGCGGAGAATAGGGAGGATTGTCGGGGGAGGGACTTTAGTGTTGTTTACAGGTATTTGACACGGGAGTAGGGGATTTCGTCAGTGAAGAATTGTGAAAGGTAAGGAGCAGTGAGTGATAGTGACATTAGTAGTGTTTGGCTTGCATGCATAGATACAAATACACGAATATCATTCATTGACTGATTGCATCAATTTGGATCATCTCTTTTCTTTTGGCCTTGATGCTGTGGCCTATCACCGGCCTTGGATATGCTAAAATTTAACCACCGTTCTCATCAAAGAAAACGCCTTAGATGGATAATCAAACCCATTTCCATGATGCCCTCCTTATATGTCACAGATTCTCTCATAAGTGTCCTCACTACACCTAGATTCACTAACACAGCCGTTTCAGCCCCTCAACAACCCCTCTGACCTCCTCACTTCCCACCCCCAACCCCTCACACAAACCGGCCTGTTCTTCCTCACTCAGGTCTAAGAACCGCTCTATTTATCAAGTCAGCCCATGTCCTCCAATTCTATAACATCATTTCCCCTCTCGAACCCGTCAATTTCTCTCTGGCTTTGCTCTCCCCTCGAGAAAGAAACGAAAAGAGAGGGAAAGGAAGAAAGGAGTAAGAAACGGTAACGTACCAATCAATTCCCCATCCACAAATCTAAACGGCTCTTCCGTCTCCCTCTCCTGATTTCGGAAAGCTCGGTAGGTGTTAAATGCCAAGTTACCGAGAGTGGTGAGGGGGGAAGTGGGGGAAGTGAGGCGGGCTTGGAGGGCGAGCAGGAGGGTTAGAGAGCTGGGGGTTATGAGGGAGAGGAGGTAGATTGATCCCTCAGTCTATCATGATCCAATTAGCAAGTTGCATGATTTGAGAGTCATGAAGGGGAAGGAGAAAGACACTTACAGTAGCGAGGAAAGCTTTAGGAACAACCATAGCTTCACTCGTAGGCACAACGTCTATACTTCTAATACAATTAACCATCTCTCCCAAATTCGCCTCGCAAACAACCTGTAACCTCTCCCTATCCTGACTTGTAACACCCTCTTTCTCCCAGCTCAACACCAGCAAATTCCCCTCATGATCACTCTCTAGATATACGTTTTCGCCTATGCACTCCACGGCCGTAGCCCACGCAGCTTGGCCATGTCGTGCTACTTCTTTTAGTTTCCCATCAAGGCCATTTTCGCCTTCCGTGAATTTTAGCAAGGAGACTGATTTCATCATGTCAGCCACTGCTACTAGCTTGTCTGGGGAAATGGTGATTGAGATTGGGCATGTGGAACAGCGGAAGGTTGCGAGTTTTTGGAGTGAGGCGGTTGGGGAGGTGGATTCGTTGTAGGAGTAAATAACAACGGTTTTCACCAGCGCAGCGACAATTTTCCCGTCCAGGACAGCGAGTTGTCGACATTGACCACGCACTTCATGGGCCATAACTATTTTAGGGCGGCGGTTCGGGTCGATTCTGAAAACGAGGATTCGGCCGCGTTGGACGTGAGAAGGGTTGTCTTCGTCTAAGAATGAAGTTCCGACAATGAAACGTTCCTGAAGTGGGGAGTCCGAGGAGTGGGATGTAGGAAGGGGAGCGCAGATTACGCATTCAATAAGTTCAGGGGAGGTACTGGAGGTGGCGAAGGTGTGGGGAGGGGAGAGGGGGGTGAAGTTTATGTCTTCGACGAGGGAGAAGGAGGAGGTTATGTATTCGTCTCCTGAGGGGTCAAGCGAGCGCTCGATACAGCCGAGGGCGAAAGCGCGTTCGTTGGGGGAATAGGCGATACGACGAACGGTTTTAGAGATTGGGGTAGTTTTTGTGTGGGTACGGCGCTCGGTGTCGATGTAGGAGATTCGGAGACTGTCGGTGGGCTCTGAAGTAGCTACTATTATTGAGCCTGGATATGCAACGCTGTTAAAAGAGCAGACGCAGGTTGCATTTTCGGCGGTGACGGCGGAGTAGACAACGCGGCCTTCGGAGCCATAGATTAGGGAGGGGTGTTCGCAGATTGCGAAGACGTTGGAGAGGCCATCCTTGTGAGGGAGGATGTAGAATCGGGCTTGTCGAGTTCCTAAGACTATACTTTTTCGGCCAGAGAGCGAGTAGCTATCCTTGTCGACGTTGAATGTAAGAACAATGCCATCTTCCATGGCCACAAATAAAGTTGGACCAGACATACTTTCGGGAAGGATCTGGGTTAAAGCAATATCTCTTGGAATAGAAGCATTGTTCTTCCGTCGTAAATCTTCCGAAAAGATGATCTCTAGATTCCGGACATCCAAGATAGAGATAGTTCCAGACTTCCAGAATCCAATAATTGCAATCCCATTGCTTCCAGCCGGCATATGTATGCAAGCAACTTGGTCCTCGTCTGGAAGGGCTTCTGCAGCCAGCTCTTTTAGTCCTGCTGGAATATCCAGTGAGACTAGCGTCACGCCATCTACTGCCAGTAGGATGTGATTCTTGTTACCTGATGCGGCTGTGATGATGCCTCCTACCGGGGGATTCCACCGAGCAGCAACGTATTGAGGACCTATGCCAAGAATTGTTGCCGAGGAATTTGTGACTTGAAGGATGTAGTTATTTGGGAGATTCATAGCCAGTAGTGTTGGCTCATCAAGTGACAAGCCTCTAAGATCCTCAACTTCTTCGATCTCTCCAGTGGGGTCGAATGTGAAGACCCGAGTCTCAACCTGCAGTGACACGAGAAGTGTGTCGTTTGCTTCGGACTTCAGACTTGAACGTAATGAGAAGACACCTTCAATGTGTTCTACATCGGCCAGAATTCCAACATCTTCCAGACCAACACCGCTCCGGATACTTCTCAAGCTTCCAGATTCGAAGACACCGCTGCCAGTCACTATCCGAGCTTGCCCCGAGGAGTACTCATTTGCTTGGACCTCCCCGTCCCGGTTTCCCATATCCATAACTGCGAAATCTAAGATGGGAGCAGCGTTGTCCATGGTCTGAACCAAAGACATGCATACGTCGGCATCCAAATTTATCTGAACAACCTGGGAATCGCCTTCATGTGATCCAATATAAAGCAGCCCCTCTCCCAGATAAACCAAAACCGTCGCTTTCGTAGTTTTGCCGAGTCTCCGTACTTTGATGCCTATTACCTCATCTCCATCATCTGTAACAAGAAGAGTCATTAGATAAAGGTGTCCATAGCTATCTCCCAACAGCCAGTTCAGATCGTCGTATCTCTCCCAAGCAACAAAAAGAGTAGCCTCCACCAAGAAGTGCTCAACAGTCGAATTACTCTCATCATCCAAATACGTGATCCTGGTCTCCCCCACAATAATAACGCCACCTAATTGCACTGATTTCGTCATCTCATGCCTCGAAATATGTCTCTTGTTGCTGCCATCCCCCTTCGGCACCGGAATCAGCAAATTCGCCCCGATATCCAGATCCTCCACATCATTCTCTCGATCCTCGACCTCCCATGGTTTCCCCTTCCTCTTCTCATCCAATATACGATACGTTGATAATTTGACATCCTCTCCCATTTTATTTTCATACAAAAACGCAATCTTCGGGATCTTGCCCTCCGTATGCAGGAATGTACTCGCCCTAATCCTCAATTCAGAAACCCTAACCTGATCCCTAAAATTAAGCACTTCTCTCTTCTTCAGCCCCCTCTTGTTCAACTCCACAATATTCAGCACACCCTGAAAGAGCTCCAGGCCCATCCATTCGTTCTTCGGATCTACCAGACAGATATCCCGGCTTTGGGAATCACGCATGTGTTTTTCGGAGAGGTCTTGATGGCTGTTTATTGTTTCTAGCTTTTGAGTCTCTGGATTCCAGGCTATAGTGAAGAATTGGAAGCGGATGGTGCCGAGGAAGAGGTGGGAGAGGGGGGAGTCGGGAGGAGAGAGTTTTTGGAGCATGGTGATGCGGCCGTAGACAGCTTTGCTGTAGATCATCTCTAGGGCACCTCCTTCTGCTGCTACGTTCCATATTTCTATGCGGTTTGCTTTCCTAGAGGTTGTCAGAGGAAGGCGATTGTGTGACTGGAACTCTTACGCCAGGACAAGGGACTCTGTATTCTCCTCTAGGAGGTTAATTTTGATGGCATGGCGCACGCTGCTTGGCCTGTGAATTGGGGCAAGGTAGGCCATTCTAGGAATCCGTGATCTGGTGCAGGATGAGGATGTTGAGAAGCTGTTTGGGAGCTGTGGTTATTTGGTTCGATGACGGCCAGAAGTTTATCGGTTATCGGAGTGATGTTCGGAGTTAAGATTAACGAGGTAAGGTGGGGAATCAAGGCGACTTTACTGCCATGGAGAAAGCAATGATCTTAAGAGAGGAATTTGTTACAGCATATTTCAGAAGAAAATTTGAAGGTGAGAGGTATTAAATCACTTCTTATTTGTGAAACGATGCTACCATCGAGGTTTGCTGCCATCTAGGAATGAAGCTCTATGCTCCAATATGCGGGGTATCGTACTCCAGAAAATGCCAAAGAAACTAACTATAACTTTTCCATGCAATCTTAGTGACCAGAGACAGGAGCAGAAATATCGGCCACTTCATCCTCGTCATCTTCAGAAGACTCTGAATCGCTGGCAACATTAAGTTCGGGTTCAGTTGCGGCTCCAGGTAGAGGAACAGGTTGAAGCACAGTTCCATTAGCTGCCGCCTTCGCCTTCTCCACCTCAAGCCTCTCCTTCTTCTTTATCGCCGCGATCCTCTTCATGGAATTTTTATGCTCCTTGCTCCTCGAAAGCTTCGCAGCAGCCATGGGAGCACTAATCGTATCCAAATACTCTGAATCATCCAATGCGCTCTTCAACTCTGGAACCTTCTCCTTCAAATCCGGTTCATGATCCGCCTGACGACCACTGGTACCAACGAAGAAATGGCGATTAAACATCTCCCAAGACTCATTACTATCCTCATCAATGTATCGCTGCTTCTTCCATTCCTCATTTTGGGTAGCTGCGATTTTCTGACCCATAGTCAGCGCCACTGCTTCCTCACCGTCCACATTAGTTTTAACAGTCATATGAACAGCTCGAGCTTCTTGGGCTTTGACTGGGGCAGCAGGGCGAGTGATCGTGTTGTTTAATTCGGCCATGGCGTCGATATGGTGGAATTGAGGGCGCATTTGGACGACTTTATCAACTGGAGTGAGATGTAGTTGGTCTGCCCGTGATTAGCTCGAATCCCCTCCAGATCTTAATTCGAGACTTACTCTTGCGGAAAGCTCCAATCATATATCGCGGGTTCAACGGCTCATCCAGCACACATTGTCCTCCTAGCGTCTGCTTAATTAAGACCTTCTCCTGCCTCACAGCATCGTCATAATCTCTCAATGACATATCATTCATATCCTCAACTCCAACATCCGCTCCTCTTCCCCTGCCCCTACCACCAGGTGCACTACCACCAATTCCAAACCCACCAGGCATACCGTGACTTCCGCCTCCGTTTGCCATAGCACTCGTCTTCATGGCACTACCCCAATTCATGCCTTTTGATCTATCGTAGTTCCGGTGTGCATCCATGGGAACATCCATCTCTACCATCCCATTTATCGGTTTGATGCGCATTCTCAGCGGCTTAGAATCGTGCTTCGTCGCATAGGTTTGCTCGGCACCTCTATTCGGGAACTGGAGGACGTAGACTTGCTTGTCGTCCGTGATATGCGGTTTAACATAAACATCGTAAGAAGACTTGATTGGATCCGGGTCCACATCTGGTATTACCGTGTCTGCCATTCTAAATTGTTGCTTAATTCTAAATGGTGGCTTTTGAGACTCAAGGTGACCCAAATCTTTTTAATCAGTCGGAGCTTAATCTCGCCGTTTCTTTATACAGTATGGAGGGGTACGCCAAACTATATTTAACCTAGTGCATTTCTCGTATCTTCGTACAGTGCATTGCTCAGCCACCTCTATGACGAAGGTCCAGGCAGAAGACATTCACGAGACTAGCTCCTTCAACGCCTCCCGAAAACACTTCAAGTGTTCATCATACGGTCTTTGCATCTGCAACCTTCAAACTACTTTAAGTTTCGAAACTTACAACGAAGGAGAACTCAATATGTGCTCGCCAGATATCTTCCTTGGTTTCATCGCCATCCTCTTCCCCCCTCTTGCCGGTAAGGCTTCCCCATCTCATGATCTCCCCGCAGTTCTCCCATGAATCCTTCGGATCATTCTCGCAACACCAACTAACATCAAACTAGTCTGGGTCAAAACCGGCCTCTGCTCCGCCGACTCCCTTATAAACATCTGCCTTTGCATGCTCGGCTATATTCCCGGCCTCCTCCACGCCTGGTATATCATCGCCAAATTCCCCGAAACAGACTACGACGCCCTCCCTTCGGACGCCGAGACTGGACGTATCACCTATGTTATCGTTCAAGGTGCTAATGGGGGTCAACAAAGAGTAGCGAGGAGTAGTTTGAAGGTACAGGGACAGGGCGGTTCGTCGGGAGGCTATGGAACGACGAACCAGATGGTAGCTCCTCAAGCTGCGCCGGTTCATCAGGAGACGAATGGGACGTGGAGTAATGGTGCGGAGGGAGGAGAGGGCTCTAGTGGGGGTGCGGTGCCACCACCGAGTTATGCGCAGGCGACTGGGGATCATAAGGTGCAGTCGAAGGACTAAGTTGTTAATTTGGAGGGGGTTGGAGAGAGGTGTGGATAGGGACGAGGGTGGTTTAGGGGATTCATGATGGGTGTGTTACGATGGACTGAATGACGGGACTAAGGGAATGGCGTTCAGGACGTTGTGAATTTGTATTGTACAGCGGGCTTGGGCTCGGGAACAGAACAGGTAGTTGAGTCCATAACATTTGCTATTATCTTCCCCCATATCTCAATAACTGATTTGAGTTGAAGCCAATTAATCCCCAAATTTGAGAGTGGATAAGGGATTGGGTATTCCTTGACTCTCCAGCTCACAGCACTGATTAAGTTTTTGAACTTTGAAACCAAGGCTTCTGAGTCTTCGGAATACACAGCACATGTTGAATGAGAAGAACAGTCTGAATAATCAAGCCTATTTAAGTTTCCTCGATGAAGTGCGACTACACATCTCAAACCAATGGCACAGCAACAGCTGATCCCCAACGCAAAACCCCCAACCTCCAACCTAAGCCGCACTCCCTTACTCGCTCCCACATCTCATAAGAAAAGCAAGATATCCAGATCTCTCATTTACAGCTATAGCTATAGATAAACATTTTCAAACTTTGGATCTCTATTCAACAACGTGGTGGTTAAGATCTCGTTAGCCAAGACGCTAGACTGATGACGAAGCTAATTCTTGGGATCTGGGGGGTCAAATATACAGTACTGGGACTGCGAAAACTATATTGGTGGGCATCCTGGTTAGGAGTGGCAGAGGTGGATATTTCTTTTAGATTTTTAAAGTATTTTGAGGGGAAGGTTTGGTGAAATAATACTTTCTGATAGTGGTCTGTGAGGGAGAGGAGGGTGGCACGTGAAATGATAGGACAGAACATAGTTCCATATACCAATTCGAAAGCGGGAAAAAACAGAGGGATTTGATTGGAGCTCAACTAAAAAATAAAATCGGATAATGTGACGATCTAGGGAGATATCCGTAAAACTTCACGGAGCCTCTAGCACCCCCAATAGCTGTAAGCCTACTTCACATATCACAAATGCACTGTCAAGCACAAAAATGCTCATAAATAATTAATTCATCAACCAATGACACTCATACTCGCCTCCGGCCAACTCCCCCACACAAGCGGCCTATCCGCAATCCTAGTATTCATGGGCGCCAACACCTTGAACCTCCGCTTCTGCTCATCTACCGCACTCACATACACGAAACCCATAACGCTAGCGTCCCGAATTGTGTCTTGGGAATCGGCGGTCGAGGCGTACATCACAGCTAGGATGCAGTGCAACATCACTGGTGAGGGCTCGACTTTTTCGTAGAGGTCCATGGATTCGGCTTCGCCGCCTGGCATGAAGGATTGTGAATTTGCTGAGAGGGCTGTTAGTTGGTCTTGGTGGAGGGAAAGGAGAATTGAAAGAGGTACCTTCGCGGATCTTGTAGATGGTAATGTCATCGAATCCCATAAGTTGGGTATGAGGACTTAAAGTAGTCTTCGACTCTCCAAAGAAATACTCCTTAATAGCCGCTTCCCTCGCCTCGGTCATAAACTCCTCATCTCTATCCACACACCCACCCGACTTATCTAGCTTCACCAACGTAATCGGCTCCCCAGAATTCGTCGTTTGCGAGCCGAATCGCCGTGACATCTCACTATTCAGTCTCTCAGAACCGAGAACCAGAATAGTATTTACTGAAAACTCCGACACAATATGAGAAATCAGATCATATCCCCCTTTCCCCTGGCTTATAACACCAGGTGTATCAATCACCACCCCACTTGCTCTCACCACCCCATCCTCTGCCATCCTCCCATTAGTCGCAATCGCCAACCTCGTCAGAATCGGCTTATACAGCTTCGGATTATCCTCAGGACTCGGCAATCCATAGTAATAACAGAGCGGCAACTTGACTGGTACCGGATTCGACGAGCTGGTGGGACTGCTGCCCCAGCCTTGCTCCACATCAATTATACTAGCGAAGGGCGTCGCCGTCAAGCTGCCGGGTATGCTGAGTAGTCCTTCTCTCGAATCCGTGTTGACGACCATTGGCTGCCTACCCATTCTTAAAGCATAAGCTACTAGTAATTTCACCAAGCTCGTCTTCCCGCTGTTATTCGGACCCACGACCAAAACCCTCGGAGCCTCCCCTCCTTTCTGTTCTGCGTCATCTCTTAATTTCTCGAGTGCGAAGTGTAGGTTGGAGTATTGGACCATGGGCGTTTCTTCTGCAGTGTATTCTTCGCAGGAGCCGGTTACGGAGAGCCGACATCCGTAGAAGGTGTAGATAGAGGCCTTGGTGCCCCGGAAGGTGTACGTGTGGTTTAGGGCTAGTTCGGTGCCGAAGATTTCTGCAGTACCAGAGAGGACCTGTTGCTATCAGCTCGGTTTCATTGCTTAATAAAGCAGGTATATTTGGTAGCTCCCTAACCCTGACTTCAATCTTCTGCCCATGGGCGACTTCGAATCGCCATTCTGAGTTTGCTTGGAGGTCGTGTAGGACGGTGGTGGCTGTGATTGCTGGAGCTGCTGCAGCGGCCTATATCTTCATTAGCAGGGTATTGTTCTAGGGATTGAGTAGCCCTACTACGGTTACAGCTTGTCCTAGACCTGGGATAGACATGGTAATGACTGGAGAGGTGATTGTTGAGCTTGAATGCGATTGTCAAATTAAACATTCAAGCTTTGGACCTCGTCAGGGATGTGGGAGCTTCAGCCTTGTGGGGGCGGCCGAGGTTGGATGGGATCGGTGATCCGATTCCAGGAATGGGGTTGAAGATGCTGGAATTGGCTGGGGGGTTGAGAGTTGATCGGTGGAGGGAATCATGGATCAAATTGAAAACTTGTGTTCACATGAGTAATTTTAATTGTTCTTTCCCTAATCAATTTAATCAGTCAGTATTCCTTACACCTTCGTACTGTAGTCAGGAATGCCAACCATGACTAAGCTTGTACAGTACAAGCAACAGCAAGCAACAGCAAGCACAGCCTCACTTTTTAGATCATGCTTTGTCGCTAATGAAGCCGAGTGACAACTTACCTGTATTCCTCTCCGGCTCTTTTGAAAAGGTTTTGCTTGGACCATCCTTCAGTCTTGGAGATCCGATGAAGAGACCAGCTCGAAATTATACATCCGAGAAGCGGGCAATTTAGAAGTGCTTGACCCACAGGTCGTACTATTTAACATGTCCTAGTCATTGCAGCAGCTTAAAGTGTCATCCTTTGGAAAGGCATCATTGGCTTAGGTCTCAGCTATGCGCCCAGTAGAAGTCTCGTGTGTCGGTTCGCCTTGCGAGGTTACTAAGGCACCATAAGGAATAACATGATCTGAATCAGAAAGCAAATCCCGAAACCCACGAGGGTAGAGTGTATTTCTATGTTGCTCCCAGGGGGTATCTAACACATAGCAATTGAGCTCCATGCAATGCCCCTTGCAACTCCAGTACCATGCCATAAATTCATCCAGATCACAAGCCACCCATTTCCTTGAGAATGCTGTTGATGCTCCGAACTCCAAGCAAAGCGTTCTCATCAGGGCCCTGACCAGGTACCCATTGCGCGTGAGCAAAATCAATGACCTTGACTTGATAGATCTTGGGCCCTACAACCTCATGCTCATCCTCTTCTGAGTTCTCATCATCACCGTTGACTAACGTAGCAGGTGACCTGCTGGTCTCTTCCATAGCCAGTCTCAATGCAGTTCCGTCGCCCTCGAATACGAACAGGAGACTAGCAGAGTACATCCTGCTCTCCTGCCCCTCCAGGACCTCTTGGATCCTGGACACATCAGCCACGAAGGCCTGAGCAACCAACTTACCCAACTCCTGGTCGATACCAGCCGACCCCGTATGAATGAAATTTTGAAAAGCTTCATGAACCGTATCTTTGTTGAGCAAAAATCGGCCGTAATTCTTGTCATAAATCTTGTATCCTTCGTCGTCTATGTCTTTACCTGTAGCGCCATGGCCCTGCCAGACCCTCATGCCTGCTACTCTGAACCCCAGATCTTTATGTGTAGTCTCTTCTGTAACTTTATTGAAGCGGGTTTTCTTCTCTTGGGGCGCATCGTCTGCCCATAGCCGTACTCCCAACTTTACATCCATGATGTTGGGTTTCACGAAGCCATGCGCCGCATTCTCGAGAACCACGGCTTGGTTCGTCTCGATTCTTTTCCCCGTCTTTATGGGAACAACGACTTCTGGTATTGTATGTTTCGCTATCAAAGCAGCGCCTGCTTCCTCGATAGTTTTTCCTTGGTTGTCGGTGAGCGATAAGGTGCCCATGTATACGGGCATGTATTCTGCGAAGTCGGGATGTGACGCATTAGAGGATTCGTAAAAAGCTATCTCTGTCTGCGTACAAGGCTTAATAAAAAGCTCCCCGTCAACATCGCGAAGTGTCCCATCACTGCTCGCCGTGTCAGCTATGCGCTCATGTTCAAAGTTTGGTGGGCCACGTACTGTCCCGCGACGGCACAGTTGTAATCGATCAGTTCTGCGCGCGTGGGCAGTGGTTTGGCCATTTGAAAGAGCGGAATCGAGTCGCGAATGCTATGACATTATCATGATGGGGAGAGAAGGTATTAGAGTTGAAGAAAGGCGCGGCTGCGCAAATGGATCTTTGCGGGCGTACCCTTCCCTCCGTAAAAGGATTGAGAATGTGAATGAGGCAGTAATAAGGCTGAGGGGAGAAGGAGGGCGGAGGCAGGTGTCGTGGCTTCAGTAAACGATCGAGAGGATTCGCGAAGAGGCCGTGTTACCTTCGTCCTGCAAAGGTGAATCAGCTCTTCAGGGGTGCAGCTGGCGAATGAGTTCTTGTGCATTCGCTCAGAGGAGAGTTTGAGGTGATTTTGGTTGCGGGTGCGCTTAGCTGGCCCGCTGATATTGCAGAATGAATGCGCCAGACTCCCGAAGCGGGGGCGGTGAGATTTGCGGTTTGGCACCAGCCGTGGGGTACAAACTCAGAGGTATGTATGCACTGCGGATTTTTCATCAACATAGCCACCTTCATGAAACATCTTCTCTTCCACTCAGTACGGTTCGAATCCGGAAGCAGAATATATGGCAGACAGTGGCAATTTTCTATCTGCATGACAAGCAGAAATTTCACTCCTCATGCGATTCTCAACCTATCATTGAGCGAAGGAACCAAGGAAGAATGTCACATAAGGACTGGTACCAACCCCGCAAAGAGGCTATGTCATCCCGGGAGACTTCAGTGACCGGTAGCTGACTTATCTTATACGAATAAGCGGTGTTTACAGCTTTTCTAGGGGCTATAGCCATGCGTTAGAGGTATGAGGCCCGTTATCGACTCTCGGAAGCTGCCCAAAAACATGGAGACCTCCGCAGGGGCGACTGGCTGGAGTTCAGCCCTCAAGTCAAGCAAGCACTGTCTTGCTTTTGAGAAGCTTCTACCGGTTGTCCAGAGTCCAGACATTTGGTATTGCTATGTTATCAATGACGTTGGGTTGCCCTCCAAGCGGAATAGGCGGTCTGACCGACCTTAACTTAAATTGCATCCTCAATGGCATATTGTCCGTCTTGTTTGCTGCCTAGATTTTGCTTCGTCTGCATAATCCTACCTGTGGATTGAAGGAACATAACCGTACCTGACCAGCTTGTCGCTATTGCTTCTAATTTCTCAGCGCGTTCCGTTTGAGGGGTGACGAGTTACCTAGGCAATGGCCGTAGGCTCGAAGTCTTGCGAGACCGAATCGTTGTAAATTTCAAAAATTTGAACTTTCCAGATCTGAAGAGTAAGATAATCTTTATATTCAAGTCTCTCCAAGTGATGCAGCGACTATTAAGCCACAAAGTCAGATTTCAAACCAACGCTCGTGAGGCGGGAACAACACCATCAACCCTCCACCTCCGAGCGATAGTCATTCGCCGAATTTCAAGTCAAGTAGCCGAGGCTGGTCTGCATACAGTACTTAAGCACCGAGTTGAAATCATTCTCTAATTTGACTTCATGAAATAGACTTCGATGTAGAGACATCTCCTTGCTGCATAGGATTTATCACAGCAGCCGGAAGCCAAAATAGTTCCGTCCTTCAACTGATCTGGATTCCAGAGATTGAGATAAACACTCTAGCTTCAGCTGGATGTTATAAACAACTCGAAGACCCAATATAATGAGCATCATTCTTACTGTATGAGAAAAGTTCTGACTTCTATCATAACCCCTTTCCTGGCTTTGCGAGGCTTAGTAATCCACCATCCACCAATTACATATCAAGCCACTCCACCAGAAATGTCGTCCGACCCGCGCATCAACGCTCTTCCTTTTCTTCTGTACAGAGTATAAATGTCCTGAGCTCGTCCAATCCACAAACCCTCAACATAGCCGTCACATAAACACAGAGCAAGCTAGCATGAATGTTATGTTTTGGCTATTGTTGCACACCAGGGGCAGCGGGGATAGCAAAGTGGCTTGTTGAAAATCGATGTATATATTTGATCTGGCCTTGGCATTCAATAAACGGGTCAGGAACATCCCCTCCCAGAAGAAAAAGCAAATATGCCCCTAAAGCGGAAGATATGTCTTGCATTCCCGCACAAGAATTTTCCTTCCCGACGTTTTCGACCGGTTGAACGCCCTGGGCGTCTGCTCCACAAGTCTAGATGAGATCTTTTTGCTACACAAATCTGTCCCGCGCCAGCTTCACCCAGACTATCAATCCGATGTTCTTTTTCTCTCCGTACTATCTGACGCTCGGAACTGGATCCTTGCATTCCCTCCGGATCCAGCGCTGGGCGGCGTCTAGGCTCCGTTCTCTGGAGGGTGGTAAGTATCTGGAGAGTGATAAGTATCTGGTATGCGGCTCTTTCTACATTTCTACCATTCTGCTTCCTCGCCTGTCTGTCTGTTTGTCCAGTCGCTCATCATGGCACGATTTCTCGTACCGTCCATTCTCTCCTTGCTCTTCTGCTCTGAAGCATTGGGCAAGCCAATTGTCGGCGGTGCATCTCCACTCATTCCTGCTTGTCCAGCGTCAAATGGACAGAGTTATGTCACCCCAGAAGGGACTTTCGTTGTCCAATGTTATATTAATTATTCGGGAGGCAATTTGCCAGGAAGTGGTGCAGTAGCTCCTAGTATACAAAATTGTATAGACCAATGTGCCGCCAATCCTCTGTGCAAGGCGGTCACATACCAAAATACTTCGGGCAAATGCTATCTGAAATCAAAGATAGGCACCTCCAAACTCAGCAAAAGAGTTACGGGAGCAGCGTTGCTAGCGAATGCGGGGATTCCTGTACCAATCTCTACTAGTGGGACCTCATGTATGTTTTTCTAGAAGCACATTTCTCCTCCAGGGCTGGGTGCTAACTTGAAGCCTCTTGAAAGCTTCTAGGACCACCACGTTATCAACCTCGCAGTCGAACACTGGCCTTTCTCTGACAAGTAGTATCTCAACTACATCAGTTCAAGTCCCAGTTGCCAGCACATCTCCCTCGAGTACCTATGCTGCAGCTCCCTCCGGTGTCCCTCTCTCGTGTCCTGGTTCAGACGGACTTGCCTATGGGACATCCACTTCCTTATACCAGATTAAGTGCGGCGTCAACTATGCGGGATCTGACATCCACGGAGATGGGCAGACCATAGCATCATTCGAGGCCTGTATCAACGCTTGCTCAGCGGATTCAACATGCAAGACTGTTTCCTGGATGATAAAGTCTGGAAAATGTTATCTGAAGAAAACTATTGGGGTCGCGAAGCAGAATAGCAAGGTTTGGGGTGCGATCTATGTCGGTGGGCCCATGCCAACATCGGTTCCGGTACCAAGTATTTCGTCCTCGAGTACTTCTTTAGCACGAACCTCTTGTGAGATATTATCCATTGCCGTTTGTGGAAATATATCTAACACTATTAGCCTCGTCCTCATCTATTTCACCGACCTTGTCGTCGACAAGCTCTGAGTCGTCAAGCACTTCTTGTGAGCAAATTCTTTGTTTTTGGTGAGCACAACAACTAATTGGCATAGCTGGCACTGCTTCACTCTCAACAGCCTCTCCCTCCTCTGTCTCATCAATAACCTCAATTTCCAGTACTTCTTGTAAGTCTATCATCTTAATAAACAGAAGTCTAGGTCTAATTACTGCTAGCAACTGCATTCTCAACTAGCTCAGGGCTGTCTTCAAGTACAATGTCTTCCAGCGCCTTTTCCACCAGCTCCGGGTCCTCAAGCTCGGTGACTTCGAGCACGCTATTCTCAAGCACTTTGTCATCAAGCGCCGTGTCTTCAGATTCGATTTCTGAAACATCATCCTCCACTGTTAAATCTACAACATCAACGTCTTCAACTCAATCGTTAAACACGACATCGTCTGAGTCTCAGTCCCAGTCTACTCCCGCTTCTTCCACCCTCTTGCCAACACAAACTTTGGATTACCAAGCTTCGGGAGTTAAGTCTATTTTCACAGGTCCAACGGCAGCTGTCTCCGGGCCAGATCCTGTTACTCTTTATCCTGTAACACCTTCGGGCGTTGATACAAGCGACTTGAACAATATCGTCCCCTCGACAACAAATTCACTTGCATACGGCGGTAGTGGATCATCGAATTCCACGGATCCTGGGGTCACAGCTCAAGTGACAATCTCGTTCAAGTATCCGTCGGTTGCTCTTGATCAGTCTATCTTCATTGGAAGCTCCTGCTCTGCGGATCATTCCCAGCTCACTGCAGTCTTTAGCGATTCTACGTCGTTTTCAAAAGCGCAGGCCCACTGGCCAAGTTCTACAGAATTCATCCTCATCACAGCCGATGCTAGCTGCGGCGATTCGACGCAAGACTCATTTTTCCAAGCTACATCCACCACATTCTCGGCAGGAACCAACACAGTTACGGTTACTGGCAGCATCGTCAGTCTTACAGATATTATTGATAGCATGACTGTTGATTTTGGTTCTGACTCGACTCCCAACAAAAGGTCTCCAGTTCCTGTGACCCAATCAGAGCCAGCGAGTGGCGATTTAGAGCGTCGTCAAACAAAGACTGTCTTGGGAGCAGCAAGAAGGCTCATCAGTCGAGCTGCTTCTAGCATGGTTCCAGCTGTCTCGAAGCCTCTTCCACGTGTTGTCACATCTGCTCTTTCCGTTAGCTCTGCCAAGGCTAAGAGGATAGTTGGAAACGTCTCCGCGAGTATGAGCATCATAACATCACTCACAATGCAATCGTCATGGCTTTCCTCTTCTCCATGGGGTCAGCAGCTTGCACTTTACACATTTGGCCTTGCTTCATCTGATCCCAAATATGCAGCAACAGAGTCTGTCTTGGTAGCTACCGGAGGAGACTTGTTCAATGTACAGAGTCCTACCCCTGGAGATCAAGTCTTCTGTGTCAATTGCGGAGTCAGTACAAATCTCAAAGCAACTGGCACTATCCGTATCAGTCCGACTCTGGGCTTTTATGGGGGGTCCATGGCTATGACTGGGAGCATGTCAGCTGACATCAATATTGGTGTCAATGGGTTCGCAGCAAATTCTGGGAGTAACGGAGCCCAAGGAGCAATAATCGCAAATACTGGTTTAGCGGGTGGAATTAAGATTCCTAATGTTGTTACTATAACCCCAAACTTGATAGCTTACTTGCAGATGGACTTCGAAGTCGACACCGTTGGCCAGATGCTCGCTAGCAGTACCTTCTCATGGCCTTCGATATCTGCGAATATGGACATGTTTGACGCCTCGAAGTCCACTCAGTCTGGCTTTACTCCGACCGTCACCAAGTCATTCCAGGCATATGGTGACACCAATGCTACCGTGTCTGCTAGCCTTCCATTCATGATATACTTTGTGGTTACCGCCGGTAAGTCATCTCTTCAATTCCTGCTATTGAACTAGCTAACTTCTCAAAGGTACTGTTTCCAAGTCTGTTGGCCTCATGAATGGGCCATCGCTTATTATGTCTGCTCAGTCTGAGGAGTTGAACACCAATGCAGCTTGTGGTGGCCAAGCATCATGGCAGGGAAGCACTTCGAACACCCTCGTTCAAAATAACCTGACTGCAAATACATTCCCACTCATAAGTTGGCAAGATCCTACTCCGGTTTCGGGGTGTAATTCGGATTTCGTCTTATCAGCAAGTTCTTCCCCAGTCTCTACAAGCACCAGCTATATGTACTCGGCCGCCAGTTCTTCGACTTTGCTGTCCTCAGTAGTTGGCTCTTCATCTCTCACTGCCACGAGCACCACACAAACGAACTACACTTCAAGCTCAGCGCCAACATCCCTTTCAGCTGCAGCTAGCTCATCTATGTCATTTATATCCAATTCGACTTCTACCGCTTACCCATCCTCGACTGATTCCTCGTCTTTGGCAGCAGCCAGTTCATCCTTCTTAACGGCATCGAACACAAGTATATCCTCCCCAGTACCAACGCTTTCAGCTGCAGCTAGTTCAACTTTCTCCCTAGCATCCAACTCAACTACGGCCGCCGTCTCTTCGATAGAGGTATCAATATCTGCAGCAAGCTCATCCGTCTATTGGACAAGCAATTCAACGACAGCCGCTGCCTCTTCGACAGTCATTTACCTGTCCCCAAGCTCCTCTACAGTGGCCCCAGCAGTTAGTTCAACGGTCATTTACCTTTCTCCGAATGCTACATCCTCGTCGGCCGCCCTCAGCTCGACAGTTATCTACCTCTCTCCAAGTAGTACCACGTCCTCGGCTGCGTTCAGCTCAACTGTCCTGTACTTATCCCCAAGCAGCACCTCATCTGCAGCTCTCAGCTCAACAATTTTATACCTGTCTTCAAGTTCGTCTACCTCCTCGGCAGCTCTCAGCTCAACCGTATTGTACCTGTCACCAAGTTCGTCTACCTCTTCGGCAGCTCTCGGTTCAACGGTTTTGTACGTATCTCAAAGCTCGCCGACTTCCTCCGCGGCTCTCAGCTCAACAGTACTTTACGTGTCGTCCCAAACAACTACCACAAGCTTATTTTCAACTGTGTTATACGTATCGTTGCCGACAAGAGCTGCCAGCTCGACCAGTAGTAACAACCCTACAAGTGCCTTCTCAACAATCTTGTATGTCTCATTACCTACCTCGGCGTCCCAAACGCTTCCAATTGCTGCAGCCACTTCATCCCTGGCAGTCCCCACGTTTGCGGCAGCTACCACGGTTGTATCTGTTGCAAGCCATTCAACGTCCTTCCCATCCGCTTCTCCAACTGCCTGTATGGGATCGAATACTCCCCAAGCGGGACTTGACACGGGAGGCGTAGTAGCAAATTCTGGCAATGCCTATGTCATTGTTTCTGGAGTGTATATGACGACCAATGGTTTTTCATATGCAGAAGCACCAGAAGCCAGTCTTGGGTCTTGTCTTTCATGGTGTAACTCTTGGGGACCGATGTGCGAGCTGATATTTTGGGATCCATTTGCGTATCTGACCTGTTCCTTGTTCTCTGGAACACAAGGTGTAGTTTCAGCAGGTAAGAAAACCTAGCGTTGTACAACCCTCGCAGCTACTAAATCTATTCTAGGTAACCCTCTCCAGGCATACATTTACCCACCAGAGTCGCCCCCTAGTGGACTTCCCTCGCTATGCCCTAGTTCCCAATCAACGTTCAGTATCGCTCCCTCGTCAACACTCAGTAGCATTGTGACCACTGTCACACAGGCTCCAACGTCGACATCAGTCTTGTCGGTTTATACCTCAACCACTGCCTCTTCGACAGCCAACTACTGCCCTGAAGTTACGAGCGCTCCTATACCCCTAGGTTGCTACTATGCAAGTCTCTTTACATCGCCATTCGATCTCGGTGGTGAGCTCGTAACTACATCTCATAGCTCCGCCATCCAAACAGTCGAGAGCTGTTCAGCCTACTGTTTGTCCGTCAACCCAGCTTTCTCAGTCATTGGAATGGCTCCCGGCTACTGTTTCTGCCACAGCAGCAAAAATCTTGACAATGTCGACCTAGTTAGCAGCAGCTCATGTAGCTACAGTTGTCCCGGCAATAATATCTGGGACAAGGAGTCTTGCGGTGGGGTCGGCGATCAGAAGACTTACGAGTACATTTCCGTTTACTCTCTCTCCACACCACCAACAAACTGCACCTCGCTCTCAACCTTACCCAGTCTCTCATCGCCTATGCCCATCAATTGCTTCAATTACGCTGACGACGGGAAAACATACACCACTTCCGAAGGCTATGGATACCAGATCAAATGCCATAAAGATCTACCCGGAGACGATCTGATCTACACAATGTCTACCTCATTCGAAGCATGCGTCGATTGGTGTTCCACCATCATAGACTGCATAGCTGTCTCCTGGGTTCCCACCCGCTCCTTTGCAAACTGCAACGCCAAAGGCTCCTCAATGTCACTCCCCGCTCTCTCATCCGACTCTCTAGATCCCTTCATTGTCGACTCCGCGATCTTGATCTCGGCCCCTTCATGCGCTAATATGGGCTGTCCCGCAAACAATGGTCAGTATTGCGAATCCAACGGCGTAATCTTGCAATTCGATTGCAGTGGGGTGTACCGCGGCAATCAACTCAGCGATGAGCGAGTCCCAACCTTCTCGCAATGTATCGATATCTGCACAACCAAATGGGCGGGGCAGTGTGTGGGTGTCGAGTTCTACCCTAGCTTCTATGCTACGACGATGAATTGCTTCCCGCATCCGTCGCTGCTAGCACCGATGTCGGCGTATGCAGATGGTGGCATGGCAATTAGTTTGCAGGGGCTGGCGACGGGGATTGTTTATAGCCTAGACAGGAGGGGGGTGGAGGGGAATGAGTGGAATGTTACGAGGAGGGAGATTTCAGGTGAGAGGATGGAGAAGGTTTTTAAGAGGGAGGGGGCGAGGTAGCTCGGGAGCGCAGAGGGGAATTCAGATAGTGTAGAGACTTAAAGATTTATGTCTCGAGAAATTGTGGATCTATACGCACCACATAATTAGAGTTGCTTTAGAATTTACCTCGTCTTGTCATTAAGCGAAGTACCGTACGTGCCGTGTGCTCGCCTGCTTAGGTGATCAAAGACCGTCAATATTCAACAACTTCTCAATATTCAAATGTGTTTTTCAATCTAAAGAGCCACTTGAATAATCGAAACGTTTCGGTAATTACATAACTTTGAATATTCTATAAGTCTTCCTGTTAACTCAAGTGAGCATGGTTCGTCCTAGAGTAACGCCACGGAGCCTTGCGTTAGTTACTGATCAGAACTGGCCAGGTGTAATTTGGTTTGCTCAATTTGACTTACTGGAATTTTATTTAGTTCGTCCGATTCGCTCTTAATCTCACATGGAGATCAAAGCCTGGTTGGTAATTGTATTTTTTGGGGGTATCATAACTTCCTTCATTTAACTCTCACAATAGTCCAAGACCAAGACAGCTACCCCGTAATACCACACTACAACCCCAGCATCATCTTTACTCTCTCAATTAATCCTCTCTTCTCCATAATCAAACCCCTCTCCCTCAAAACCCCTACTACCCGCTCAACCCACTTCTTCTCGCCCCAAACCGCCGGCACCATCTCCCATTTTCCATACTCATTCCCATCTCTATCACATCTCACCATCCCCTTCCCATCCACATAAACCCATTGCCTCGGGGGCGTTGGTATTTCCTCCAAAATCATCACCAAATCGGCATTGGGAACAACTTCGCCAATGTATTTTTTTGAAGAGAACAAAGGCCAGGTCTCAGGGGCGGCAGAAGCGGAGAGGACGAAGCTAGTGCCCATAGGGAAGGAAGTATCGTTGGCGAGGTGGTAGCGGAGGCCGTGGGAGGAGGGAGAGTTAGCGGAGGGAGTGAAAAGGGAGTAGCTGGCGGGGAAGGAGCGTTGATTAATGAGGAAGAGGGGTGTACTGCCGGTACTGGTGGGTGAATATGGTGGTAGTGGCAGTGGAGGAGGAGGAGGAATGCTCGAAACAGGTGGTGCTGGTGGAGGGCGCGGATTTTCGTAAGCCTGAGGGTCATCGAGGCAGGGGAGAAAGTGCTGGATATTCCCCAGAAGTGAATTATCGGGAGGAGCAGATGAGTGGTTGGTGTAAGAGATTACAGAGGGATGAGGGTTTCCGGCGAGGTGTGGAAGAGGCAAGACTGTAACATGGCGATGAGGTGGTTGGAGGCTGAATGGGAGGGAATAGTTGACTGTTGTATGCAGATGAGGAACATCGCTTCTTGGAGGTCGAGGAGGAGGGGCTCTTGTTGGAGGCGTAGGTGGTGGGTTTCCCGTTGGAAGTGTAGGAGCGTCACCGTCCTCAGAATGGGCTTGATTATGTACTTGTATATCCATCTTTGGTTCGAGGGATCGGTCTAAATCGGGTACTTGCACCAGGAAGGGGGTATGTAATTGGAAGAAATGGAACGAGCGGGTTGGTGCAGAGAATTCAAGAAGTGCTTCTGGAAGAAATATGTAAGCCAACGGCTAGATACATACCTAGATCCATGTATCAGATAAAACTTTTGATGTTGCCGACGCGAAACCCGACTTCTCCACATATTGAGTACTGAACAGTTAATGCTAGGTAAATTAAAGTGTAGTGTAGTGTAGCGGAGTGGAGTGAATTCTGGAGTCTGGAGTCTGAAGTCTGAAGTCTGAAGTCTGAAGTTTGAAGTCTGGGAGCCATATCCAATATAAGTTGGTCTCGGGTAAGGCCGCTGTCAAACGAGGAAAGGACCACCCACCACCTTTCTAGCGTCGGTCTCCCCAGATATACTTCCCCAGAACTCCACATTTCGTCACACAATCAAGATCGTTTGCTTAACAAAAACAACAACAACAACAACAATAACAACACCAGCATATACAATCAAGAAGAGGCCAGCACAACAAAAAGGGAAACTTACCAAGCTGCCTTGGAAGCAACCTTGGGTAGGATATTGTAAGCTCTGTTCCCAACAAGTTCCAACTCTTCCCAAGTACCGTGTTGCATATAACTCCCCGTCAACTTGACTTGACCAACGGGTACTCGCTCTGGAAGAGACCTTGTTGCTGGCTTGTCTTCCCTTGATCTTGGAGTCTTCAGCATCAAAGTACAAGCATAAACAACAAATCCATTAGCGATAGCATTTGGGACTCCGAAGTGGCGTCAGCTTGCAGATACCTCCATCCTGCATATGCCCAGCTTTTTATTTCTGCCAGTCTAGTCGAAGTCACCTTTCGACATTCACTGCCTCCCGACCACCTCTGTATGTTGTCACTGTAGCCTCGCCCACTTTACACTCTACACTCTACACGTTCACACCTCTACACACTTCCTCACATCTTCTACTTCATAACATCACTGCACAACACTAACTTAGCTTAGCCCTGATAGATCGACGCGTCAAGATGGACCCCCTCGGTGTCGGAGGCCTTTCTCGAGCTGTCAGCCAAATTGACTTGACTGCTGCACTTCTCAGAACTTCCAGAGACCAAGATGGTAATACATCTCATCTTCTCGATCCCCAACCTCACACTGGTGGCCTCTCACGAGCTCCTAGCCAAGCCGGTTTGACGGCTGCCCTTCTTCGGGTTTCTAACCAACAACACATTAATAGTACTCTCTTTTCGGTCCCTCAAGCAGATATGCCGGTTCTCTCTAGAGGTGTGAGTGAGGTTAATTTGACTGCTGAACTGCTTCGTTCTACGGAGGTTAACGGCACTCAACTTCCGAAATCCCTTCAAAAAAAACCTCGCACCTGCTATACCCCAGAGTATATGCTCGCCCTCAACCCCTCAAGACAGCATGAATTTGACCCTTACGCTGATGGAATCGCTGCTATGCAAGCCGGGAACAGAACCCCTCCCCATGTCGAAGTTGCCGGCTCCCCAGCTCCACCGCCATTTACTCCAGATGGTCTATCATTGCGCCTTGCTCAAGCCAACTTCGACAGCGAGCTATCTACCGCCGACTATGGTTGGGGAGCCATCCCCCCACAGGTTAGCGAGCCTCTCGGCGCTCCCGCACCTCCGCCTCCAACACCACATTCTAGCATAGGAACTGGAACAGCCACGCCGGAAAGTGTCGAATTCATCGCACCTACTCCTCCACCATCAAGCCCCCAAACATACCTGGGGATCCAAGCAGACGAAGATCATCCCGACTACAAGACTGTCATGAGCTCGCTGGTTGACAAGGATGCGCATACTGAAGATGCTGATTCGATGATAGTCACCGTTGATGATAGTTCCACTGTGTCAGTCTCAAAGTCTGTCCCCGAAAAGAAGCCCGAGGTCCCCAAGGCTGTCCAGGATGTTCTTGATAGAGTCAGTGAAATTAGCAGAAAGGCACCCGAGTCACCAGTCGTGCTCCCAGGACATGACGGTTCTCCAGCTCATGCTGCGTTTCAGCCTTTATACACAATCTCTGGTTCTGGAACTGGTGATGTTATCCAGCCCTCTGCGGTTTCTGTTCCAAGTACTGATGTGCCATCCGCTGTTGAACCAGCCAAGAAGAAGAAGAAGAAGTCCAGTGGCAAAAACAGAAAGGCACCTGTTACTGGTTTTGAAGGCGAACACCACTCTTTCCATGTTTGAAACAAGAATGCTGACTTGAGGCACCAGAGTTCTTCGCTGATGCTCCAATTACCCCTGATGAGTATGATGAGGAAATGGATATATATGATGAGTCTCGTCCATTCTCCGAGTAAGTCCGCAAAAGCTGCGTCAGTTTTATCAACTAACCACAGCAGGCGTATTCAAACAGCAATCCAACGTTACAGATCCCGTCGCAACCTTGATGAGGTCCGTGGCAATATTCTCACCAAGTACCTCACGCTTGGAGGTGTCGATTCTGGAGCCAAGATGTTCACCGGCGGAGCTCTCGATAAGGAAACTCTTCAGACCGCCAATGCTGCTGAGATTGCCGCTCTCCGAGCCACTGATTTCATCCAAACTGGTACCAAGAGTGCCAAGTTCTATGATGGGGGTGATGGTTGGATTGTTGACTGGGAAGGCGTTGCTGCTGGATTCTTGTAAGCAATATACACTCCAAGAGAAGGTAAAATATTGACCTTCCTAGCTCTTACCGAGTCCCAAACCAGTTTGGTATTGACAACCTTGCCCTCACCAAGTTAATCTGTAACGTTGTCCGCAACTTCATGAACTATGTGCTCAGCCACAATGTTTGCCCAGAGTTTAATGACGATATCATGGCTGCCCGCATTATTGCCGACAAGGCCGAAGAGGAGCTCCCCAAGATCCGCGAGTTAATGCTGCAACTTCCTGGAGACTTCAACATTGCCGCTTCGACGATGCTTGGTACCTCCTTCAAGCCTCTTGGTCTTACCGACGACCCGTGGGCCCCTCAAGATGATGACTTTGCCCTCTTTGTCCGCAAGGGATTTAGTGAGAAGGAGGCAGCTCGAATTTTTCAGGCTGGCGTTGCTCTGGCCGGTACTGATGCTATTTATAATAAGATGGCGGTGGATGGTGTTCGGGTTACCAAGAGTGAGCGTAGATTCTTTGAAGTTGTTGACATCGTTCGTGCTACGGAACAGGAGTTGGCCGAGGTTGCGCAAATCAAGAATACGAAGGGCGAGGTGGGTATGTTGAAGAGCCTGGGCAAGCTTGTTGTCAAGGGCTGGAAGGGACCGGAGATCGAAACTGAGGACTATACCGATGACGAGAGCGAGGCTCGCACCAAAAAGCGCAAGTTAGCTGAGGAGAAGGAGGAATCGACTTTCTGGCTTGAGGATGATCTGCTTGAGCACTGCTATCCGGGTCTGAAGTTGGCTTTGATGGTCCACAAGCTCAACATCGGTATTTCGTTCTTCGATGGTATTGAGGGTATCTATTGCTCATTCCACACCTACTTGAACAATGAGAAGATGAAGGATTGGAAGGAGCCGGGTGAGGCCTTTATTCCATGAATTCCTGGGAATGGTATGAATACTGACCGATCAATAGTTCCAAACACTCGCCCTGCACCTTCTACCCGTGATCCCATGGCCGAGGAGCGCGTTATTGATGAAGGGGTTGACAAGGATATTATGATCGAAGATGAGAAGGCTGGTGTTGTCAAGGGCCAGGAGGCTGAAGTCGCCGAGGAGAAGCTTGAGCCTGTCAAGGGGTAGGCTCGAGGCCAAGGCCTACGAGGTTGAGGTTGCGACTGAGGCCTGATTACGCGTTGATTTAGATGCTTAGCATTTGCATTGCTTTTCATCTATGTCTCGCCTTCCTCGATCCTCCTGTTTCTCGATTTCATTTTGAATGGTAGTGGTAGTTAGTGGTCGGTTGTGGGTTGTCTGTCTCCCCAAGTTCCTCACCGTCGGCTTCTCGGCTGATGTTCCGAACAAAGGTTACATCCTCCCCTCCTATACCCCCTCATTCACCTTTCCCTCGTCTAATACTATGGAACTGATTTGCAATTTTCTGGTTTCTAATTTTTGCTGGACTCGCGGTTTAATAATGGAGACTTTTAGGTCTAGTCGGCACGGATGGGAGTTGATGGGGGTAATTAGCTAAATACTGGCATACTGCATCGGATTCGATGATTCTCTGGTTCCCTAGTTCTCTGGTAGCTGCAAATAATAGGGGATAATGAATAAAAGCAATGGGTTTACTTTCCTCTTTCTCTTGCCCGTGAATTTTGATGTGATCGCTGTCTTGGATTACCAAGTCTTCATGATTCCTCAAGATTTAAATTATCCTGTACCCATAGTGTCGGATATCCGGCCCTTTTAAGAAACCGAAACCTTCCTAGTCATTCATCTCGTCTTGAATACCTAACCCATCATGGTATTTCAAGCTTTCTTAAATTACGGAAAGATCTTCCCGGGAAGGGAAGGAGAGACAAGGTTAGGTGATGGATGGGTGAGGTGTCCCGGGATATATGAATTCCCGACCAGCTGGTAGTACGGACTAGACTTGAACCCCGCACAGGGAGGGAATATAACCGCGCCACTGGATTCGATTGAGCCGGGTGGTTCTCCGTTTGGAGCGAAGGGAGGAGGGAGGGAGGAAGAGCGGTTGATTCATGGAGATCGGTGGAAGGGGTTCCGAGATGGGTGTTTGGGTCATGTAGTGTTTTGTCGGGGAACGAGGTGGGTGGGGTATGCGTGAGGCCAGCGGTAGATATTGCCGAGTTATAGATTGGGTGGAGATTCTGGGGGAGGGAGAAGGGGGGAGCTGGGGCTTGATCAGATGTTTATGTGAGGAGATGGAGAGGGGAGATGTGAGGAGATGGAAGGGGAGTGTAGATGGGGTTACTAAGGGAATAGGCGTTACTGACTAGGTTCTTAATTTTGGTGTGATAGCAGGAAGGGTTAGGATGGTGCTTGTGGTATTGAGGCAGTGATTGAGGGACAATACTTGAGATAGAGGGTACTAGACTTGGAGATCTGTTCTCTCATCATCTTCAGTGGGACTTGTCCTTTACAGGTCCTCAATTTCACGTTTATTATCTCCAAATGGTAGTCTTTCCTCTGTCTACTGCTTCCCGTCTAACTCGAAAACAGGCTTACCTCATACTCCCTACCAAGAACACTGCGCTTCTTTCCCTCTTCGTCCTGCTCCTCACTACAATACTCTCCAGCTTCCTACCTTGGTTATCATTACGTCTGAGCAGGAATGGGAAAGACTTTGTCTGCGGCGAACAGAAGTATACGACGGAGATCGTATCCATAGATCCACTGCTGATATACATCAATGACTTTGTCTCGGTTCGGGAGGCAAAGGGGTTGATTGGAATTGGGTACTTATCTCGCTGTTCATGCTGTCTTCTTTCTGCTGCTGCTGCTGCTTCTTTCGTGTTTCCTGCCTCGAGTCTTTGAGCCATTCTGGCTTGCTCTTATTGTTTGCAATTGCCTCTAATGAGTACCAGAGCACCGAACTTAACATTAAGCGTCGTTCACCACCCTGGAAGCGCACCCTCGCGCTCTTCGTCAAGGACATCATCCTCCGGTCCACTCCCACCAGAAAGCCCACTAGTCTCTTGTATCCTAGCACGATCCCAAGCTTTCAGTAAGCTTTTTCACTCATGTCCCCCATCCATCATCATATTAACCCCCTCTCCTCCAGTGGGAACTCTCTTCCCGCCCCAATCCGACTTCGGCACCCCCCAACTCGTCCGCTACCACCCAGGCGAACATTTCGACCTCCACCGCGACTGGTTCGAGTCACCACAACCCGTCCCTGGCAACAGAAGGAAGCTTTCAAATCGAGTGGCTAGTTTCTTCGTATACTTGGAAGGAGAAGGCGTTGTTGGCGGGGAGACTTGGTTTCCGCATATTAAGACTCCTCCCCAAAACAGCTGGAACGAGATAGGCAATGAGACGCAAAAAGGGAAAGAAGTGGCAAAATGGAGACAGCATGAGGACGGAGGAACAGCATTCAAGGCAATGAGGGGGAGTGCTTTGTTTTGGGTTAATTTGTACCCGAATGGAACGGGGGATGCGAGGACTGAGCATGCGGGGTTGGAGTTAAAGGAGGGGAGGAAAATGGCAATGAATATTGTGAGTTGGAAATCAAGATCTATTGAGAGTGAGGTGAAGGCTAACAGGAGTATAGTGGCCAAAGGTGTATTATAAAGGAGGAAATGGATGGTAAGATAGCCTTGTCGGAATTTGGTGAGAGAGTGCAAGTATTAAAGGGGGCTGGGGATAAACAAAGTGCTTAAGTCGTCGGTTTCGAAGAGTTCTGATTGCAATTGAGAACTGGAATTAGTAACCTTGTACTGTACTGTACATATCCTAGCAAGGAAAAGTCTCTTTGAGCAGATAATCTTCCAAGTCCACAGCCTGGACTCCATGACCAAATAATTCAGTTGATAGCAAACCCTCAGACTCAAATATTAGCTTCCTTCAATTGAACTAAGTCAAGTATTTTCGACGCCCACTTGGCGCCCCCGGTACTTATATGTACTGTATAGAGCCAACTTTGGCTCTTCAGTACCGCCAGGGTTGTTGTTGCTGAGATCTCGCAAGCCTTGTGGCAGAAACATAGGGGCAGGTCCGTGCACCAGGCTCTGCGGGGTCGTGCAAGCGGCATATTTATTTCTAAGCAACAGCTCCCCACCCCATCTGTCCTCCCTCACCTCATTTTCCAATTGAAATAGAAACTCATTCTCACATTGCAATCAATTCACTACATGTTCTCACGCCACACTGCTCGCCTCTTACGCTCCAACCTTAGTCCCACAACCCGTTTGAACCAGTTGAACGTTCATTTCAAGCCTCCGGTTTTACTAAGGAATATGGCAACTCAAATCCCAAAGACAATGAAAGGAGTTCTGATCGAGAAAACTGGGGGAGTGGAGGTTTTGGATTATAAGACTGATTTACCGGTTCCGACGCCGAAGGAGGGAGAGGTGCTGGTGAAGAATGAGTTTATTGGAGTTAATTATATTGATACGTTTGTTAGCCCTGTTATACCCCTCTTCCTCCCCCTCTTCTCCCCCCTTCATAGCTTTCAACTTCCAATACCTCCCCAGTCTCCCAGCCCCCTCTCAAAGACCAAGGAGCAGCAGAAGCTAAAACTTGCTCAACAGCTATTTCCGAACAGGGCTCTACCCCTCCCCCAAACCCGAAATCCTAGGCCGCGAAGCCGAAGGAATAATCGTAGCCACGGGTCCCGGAAACCTATACAACCTCAAAACTGGTGACCGCGTCGTCTGGCTTGGCACTTCATCCTACGCTGAATATACAGCCACACCAGCCACCAAAACCCACTTGATCCCCAAAGACCTAGAACCCGGGGTTGCGACCGCTGCCATGCTTCAAGGACTTACTGCTCTGACCTTGATTAGAGAAGCGCATCATGTGGTTAAAGGCGATTGGGTGCTGGTGCATGCGGCGGCTGGTGGTGTGGGGTTGTGGCTCTGCCAACTACTCAAAGCCGTGGGCGCACGCACAATTGGTACTTCTTCCTCAGCCGAGAAAATTGCCCTAGCAAAGGAAAATGGAGCGGAGTTTATGATTAATTACAAGACGGAAACGGATTTGGTTAAGAAAGTTAAGGAGATTACGGGGGGCGAGGGAGTTAGGGTGGTTTTTGATAGTACCGGGAAGGATCAATTCGAAAACGACTTGGAAGTCGTAGCCAGAAATGGGACTGTTGTCTCCTTTGGCAATAGTGTAAGTTATCTAATCCTCCTAACTTTTACAGGTGTGCTAACGAACTCCAAGTCCGGCCCAGTACCACCTCTAGCCATCTCCCGCCTCGCCGCGAAAAACATCAAGATCCTCCGCCCCACCTTCTTCAACTACATCTACACACGTGAAGAGTTTGAACGCTACACTGGTGAACTATTTAACTTAATTCAGAAGGAGGGCATTAAGGCTAGAGTGCACAAGACATATGCGTTGAGCGATATACAGCAAGCACATACGGATATTGAGGGGAGGGGAACGAGCGGGAAGTTGTTGTTGAGGCCGTAGGTTAGGGGAAGGAGAACAAAATGAAACACAATGAGTTTCAGAAATAAAGGGATAAGCTAGAGCTTGAGTCTTGAAGTTTGCGTGAAAGCTGTGAGATCTCCAGTGCGCTAGCTATATAACGAAACTCAAGTGGGTTCAGAATCAACTCCAGCCAAAGGTAACGACAACCAAGGAGACTCCCGTTTCACACCCAGTCTACTTTCTGTGGTTTGAAAGACAGATATCCTATTTTAATCCATAAACTGAACTCGCTACAGCTCCTGCGCTAAAACCGGAAGACTGGCTTGGAAATACTTGGGATATTTGAGTCTTAAGCAGCAAGATATATTATTCCCTGGATTGCTACCCGTTCCCAAAACCAAACTTTGAAGTAAGCAAATACTTGTTGTCGGGAGCTTTGGGACTTTTACTGAGTAGGTATAAGATCAAGACCAAGCCTTGTTGCGGCGAAAGCTGGGGCGGCTATTGTTATCGGTGTGTTGTGTGCATCAGACCCATCAAAACCAACGCCAACACACATCAATTTATGCCAAGACTCTTCACGGTTCGTGATGGCCATCTCCCACTGATTTGAGAGGCTGTGAAAGGAAAACTCAATTACCCCTGGCCTTCTATCTCATTTCCTATATCGGGTCCTCGTCATTTGCCTATTGAAATTTGAGCCTGCTTTACTTTGGCTTCTCTATTTGGCTTCCGACTTCACGATTAGCTGCCGTTTTACAGAAAGGAAGAAATTAGCGTCCCGGATTAAGAATCCTTTACGGAGAGAGCGACAAGCACCTTCTCAAGCCTCTCCGGCCACTCGTCTTAGGAATGGAATGAGCCAGGTTGCTGGAGATATGGACTCGGTTTTCCGAGTTCCTTACCGCCAGCACTGACAGATGGGTCATTAAAGGATCTGTATGGTTTAAAGACGGACACTGTCTCCAACTCGTTGCTTTTTGTTACCACACCATTCGTTTGGAGACTGGGAAAACGCTCAGTCGAGCTTCGAGATATAGCCAACAGAGTTGTGAAATGGCTGGATCGTTTCGAAGCCGTACTCGACGTTGCAGTCAATGTGGATTCACTTCACGCAGCATTGCCGTGGGCTAGAGTACGACTTATACTAGAGCTTTGTCCCATTATTGCTTTTACTCGTGTCTTTTATAATGGCTTATTCTTACCCGCATAGGTTGTCATCACTGAACAGCAGACGATGGTCGCACTACTACCGGTACTCGATGTTGCTCTTTACTTGGGCCCTACGAGAGTTATGTAATGTTATATCTCGAATTTCTAGCCAATTTCCAAGCAAGTGATGCCTGAAACAATTTCGAAACAGCTTTGGTCAAATTTCAGGCGTTTATGATGAAGTTCCTTGCCGAAGGAATCCCTTGGTTTCAGAAAGACTTCGCTCAAGGCACTCTTGCTGCTTCTTGGGAACCAGAAGTATCAGTAAATTTGAGTCTGAGTGTGGTGTTGTAACACGAAGCGAATAAGAAGCGAGTATCTGTGGCCGCGTTGCCATCGCTGACATGTTGGATAGACCGAACTCTCTTTACGCTGTCAATATCTCGGTCTCTCCTAGCAGCCTCTTAAAGATCAGCTCGAGAAGCTCATCATCCAGCCACTATCAAGTGTAGAGGAGGGCATCCCAACAATCCTCTTCGTCCTCGATGCATTGGGTGAATGCGATGCGAATGAAATACGAGTGGACATCCGCCTGTTAGTATGGATAACTGAAGTAGCAACTGTTCGTATCCGAGTGTTCCTCACAAGCAATAATTCTCCGAGCTATGTTAAAGGACATGCACCACATACTTGAAGAGTTTGCTTCGAACAAGGTCCCGAACACTAAGCGCGATATCTCTACTTTTCTAAGAGACGAACTGGCCAAAACCAAACAGGATGAGGAAAATCTCGGTCTAAAATGGCCTGGACTAAAGGTCGCTGGGGAGTTAACTCTTATAGCAGCACCAATTTTCATTTTTGCTGCTACAATCTGCCGCCTCATTCAAGCTCCAATGTGGCTCCCAGCTGATCAACTGGAGATCATTCAAACCTCCGGACTGGTGAGCCAAGCATCAAAATAGTAGTTCCTCCTTCTGGCCTCGCTTCCACTCGACGACCATCAGACTCTGAGACCTCACTGCCGATCCTCCAGTAGAATCCCGACAAATCAAAAACAGCCACCCTACACTTCACGTAACCTCCCCCCTCGACGGTAATTCCACCATCACCGATAACGTGATTATAAATCTCGACTCCACCACCACCACTAATACAGCCACACTGCTTCGCCGTTGCAAGGAGCACATTCTCCCAATATTCTCCCCTAAGCCAACTGGATAAAAGTCAACGACAGAAATCACCTCTCGCTTCCGACAGACGAACTCCCAGTCACTAATACAGGTCCTATAAATAGAACCTGTGAATAACTATCACTGGCCAGACCAAACAGCCGCAGATCTGCGACTTCAACGACGAGTCGTTGCTTAAGTCAAGAGCCGACACTTAACCTATCTTCTTTATCCAAGCAAAGACATGGTCTAGATGACCTCTGCTGTCAATCAAGAACCTACCTACTTCAGTGAGTTTCCGAACCAGCTTCTCGATCCCTTTTCCTCTTTGCTCACATGAATCCCCGACTCGCCACGTATGGTGGCGGATATCTAACCTGGTAAAATAAATGTTTATGAATAAGTTAATTATACACAGGCCTGTTACTGCGCCATCAACTAATACGTCTCGGTAGCTAAGTGGGACGGGTAGGATTGCAACAAGCAAAGGCTGAGGTGAGAGGTAGTCTTGTAAAGAGGCGTCTGGAAATTGGCATACTAGTAGCTAGCGCATTTGAACTCGGGACCATCTATCTGACATTTCTCTTGCCGCAAATCTATAGTTAGGTAGACTGCCACAATCTTAAGTTCAGTATATCCAGAGACTTCTTCTCCCTGGTGTCAAAAAAAGAGATCCTGCCCTAGTTCGTCTTCTTAATAGCCTCCAGTAAAGCCGCTGGTGGCTCCTGTCTATACCCTTTTGGATTATTACTAACCCATCTCCACAGATCCTCACAGGCATCTTCAAGCGTTAGTTCCGTCTTCCACTTCAACTCCTCGTTCGCTCTCGCCGGGTTAGCTGTCAGGTCGAGGACGTCACCTGCGCGGCGGGCGACAACTTCGTATTTCAGGGGATGACCGACGACTTTTGAGAAGGCGTTGATCATTTCAAAGACGGTGCTGCCGCGGCCCGATCCTAGGTTCCAGGCTCGGACGCCGGGGTTGGATTCACGGAGGTGGTTGAGCGCGGCGAGGTGGCCTTTGGCGAGGTCGACGACGTGGATGTAGTCACGGATGGCGGTGCCGTCGCGGGAGGGGTAGTCTTGGGGTGGTTGTTAGTTGGAGAAGGGAGTAAAACGAAAATATGTTCCGGGCAGAGACGACAGAGAAGAAAGGGAAAATGAGGTTGACATGTGGAAGCCGGTTGTGGAGCGGTAGGAGGTGAAGTAGGAAAGGGGGATGTTTAACGTACCATCACCAAACACAAGCAGCTTCTCTCTCTGTGCTGTAGCAACTTGGCCCAATAATGGCAGCAAGTTGAATGGAACACCCAATGGATCCTCACCCATGATCCCACTTGGGTGGGAACCAGCAGGGTTGAAGTATCTCAACAGAGCTCCATTCCACTTCTCATACGGCTGTCCTGCATTCTTTGCATTGGCACGCTCAGAGTCGATGAAGTCCGTGATGATCAACTCAATTATGCTCTTGGTACGTCCATATGGGTTGGTAGGGCCAATTGGGCAGATCTCGGGGATAGGAATCATGTTTGGGACTCGAGTCGCATCGCCATAGACAGTTGCAGAGGAAGAGAACACAATGTTGGGGGTATTATGCTTCTTCATGCATCGCAGTAGGGTGATTGTTCCACCAACATTGACACGGTAGTATTCGAGAGGGATCTCTGAAGATTCACCAACAGCCTGGGTTCGAGTCAACTTGTGTGTAATAGCAGTTCTCACTTCTCCCACTGACCTTCAGAGCGGCGAAGTGGATAACACTGTCGATACTGGGGTGTGCAGCAAACACTTTGTCCAATGCCTCCTCATCGGTGATATCGACTTGGTAGAACTCTGGTCGCTTTCCGCAGAGAAGCTCAATACGATCGAGAGAGACTTTGGAGGAATTGTACAAGCTGTCGACGATTACGACCTTGTAGCCATGTTCGAGGAGCGCGAGAGATGTGAAAGAACCGATATACCCGGTTCCTCTATGGGATCACATACATATCAGCATAATTTCTTCATAATACCATCCCAATTCTCATCCCCTTCCTTGGTGGTGGGGGTGTATCAAGCTCCAAGCTCTCCTTGTCCGCACGCAGCGCGAGGGATTGCTCTGTGCTTTTTGGCGGGCATGTCTCACTTACCCGGTAATGAGAACGGTGCCAACAGTCATGGTTGCTTTTGCTTTTTGGGAGTGCAGGTTTGGGGGGAATCAACAACGAATGAAGGTCTGGAGATGAGGGGACACGGATTTATTTAGGTGAGGGACAGGCCACCAGGGTCATTCATCATGCTTGATTAATTAGTGGGAACCCCTCGAGGGAACCGTCACATCATGAGGTTTGGACGACATCGGATGAGATAGATGGACGGAAACGGGAGATAAATGGGAAATATGTCTTGAGATAGAACGGGGAGTAAATCAATTTGCCAGTGGTGCATAATACCTGTAGCAACAGGTAGTAAAACCGCAAACGCCTGGTTATCGGAGTATCTATAATCCGTCGCCCCCACCAGCCTCTTCTCCTCAGCCACCCCCAGCCCGCCCAGCCACACCTCCACCCAAAACGCTCTAGGTGCGTTGTGGCTTTCGCAGGGACCACCGCGCTCTGCTGGCGCGGTTCCCGAATCCTGACCAGGTGAAGCTGGCTGGGTCAAGTTCTCTCTCGTCCATTTTCGATGCTTTCAGGAATGCAAAACAATCAAAACAATCGTCTTTGCCTTCTGTCAATATGCCAACTCTCCCCCCGTCCGCGTCCATAAATCGCATTATTGGCTTACCTCAGGAATTTACTGCCGTTGCTACTCTGCAAGCAGCGTGCCCATAGCAATAAATGGCATCTCATTGTCCCGTTCCTGTTCTCGCGCCTTCTTTGTCCCGCGACTCGAGATTATCTCCAACCCACCACCGACTTGCGCTCTTCCGCAGAACTCTCCATCCCATATTTCGCATGCATCGCCGGTGACAATAGATAGGATTTGAATTTTAGTTGGGTTGTCCATTGGTCGCATCGGCTACGTATTGTCGGGTTTAGCCGCGTCACAACAGTGAATTCGCGGCTTGCTATTGTCCTTGCGAATAGCCTCACCACAATAGTAAGTACTAGCTCTGGTTACAAAATTTCGCTGCGCACGCATAAAAGCAC
Source organism: Bryoglossum gracile (assembly GCA_037952635.1). NCBI lineage: Eukaryota > Fungi > Ascomycota > Leotiomycetes > Helotiales > Bryoglossaceae > Bryoglossum > Bryoglossum gracile. The sequence goes on along the minus strand of JAPZPB010000050.1, from coordinate 62,961 downwards.
CATTTCTTTGTCTGTCATGCACTCTCTCTTCCTTTTCCTACTTCATCAATTCAAAAATCACCTTTCAAGTTCCCCAAGCCCTTTCAATTCATGTACAAGACGGACCGCTTGAGACTTGAAATCATGACTAGCAAGCTAGAGCGAACACGTTGGCCACCAATTCCAGCGTTTTCTAGAGCAAATTTGCTAACATGTGGAAATAGACATCAACCCCTCCTTGAGCACATCAGCATCAGAAGTCAACTCTGAGTATTCCGCAGTTAACGATCCTCCCCGATACAGCCTTCGAAACAGCACCATGTCTACCAGACGTAACACCCGGGCTACCAGCAGACAAGCCAGTAGTAGAGGGGCTTCTCCGGCGATTTCTACAAGTGATATTCCAGCCACACCCAGACGTTCAGTTAGGGCCCGGTCAGGAAACACCCCCCTTCCAGCAGTTGGCGCCAGAGCAAGTACTGCTTATGGTACAAACACCCTTCCCCATCCCATCCGAGGTGCCGGCGCTCCTGTCTCAGATGCGATTGAAGATGTTCTTGAAGGTCTCCTAGAGACTGTTCCCGAACATGATACTCCTGGCCGTAAGTTCAAGTTGATCTGGGTATGAATTTCACTAATTAGACCACAGACCCTCTCCGGCATTCTCGTCACTCAACGCCAGCTGCACAATCATCTGCTGAACGATCATTTAACCATGAGAGTCAAATCTTCCAGCAGGCCAGATTAGAATCATCAGTTGCTGATTTAAGCGACGATGATGATGATTATCAGCTTCCCCAAGACCCCAGACCAGCAAACTCAAGGGCGCAAGAACACGCAAGTGAGATCAAGACATTAGCGGCTATTGCAGATCAACGCGTCGGTCCCCCGCCACCAGTTGCTCCCCCAGGCCCTTCGGCCATATCAGTATTCCTCAAATCGGTTAGAAATGCCGTGTCATCGTAAGTGGATTCCCAGAATTCAGTGTGCCTATCTAATAAGCTCTTTCTAGTACTGCGTCTGGACTCTCCATTCCGTGGAAGCACATCGGCAAGATCATGGGCTGGCTCTTCCTGCTCGTAATCGCCGTTCAGATTCTGAGCTTCCTCTCTCATGAGACAGGAATTCAAGACTGGATTAGTGACCACGTTCCTTACACAGTTGCCAATCCAGGAAGTATCTTCGATTCTGTTGAAATTGATAGTGTTAACCGTCGCCTTGCATCAATTGAATACGAGGTATCTCGCATGAAGAAGGGCTCCAACCTCTCCGAATCGGCCATCAAGAAGCTTGAAGGTATCCTTCCTGATATGATCGTCATCAAGAGAGACAAGTATGGACAACCTGTCATTCCTAACGACCTCTGGCTTGCACTTTCTGAGAAGATTCGTTCAGACCCCACCATCATCCCCAGCGGCGCTGGCCAGCCAACTTCCGGTACTGGTCACGCTGATCATTCCCTCCAAGATATACGTGAGGATATGAATGAGAGATGGGAAAGATACATGAAGGCAATGGACGCCAGGTCGGTAGGCAATCCTGATACCGTTACCAAGGCCGAAGCCGTTGAGTTGATCCGCCAAAACTGGGCCGAGAACAAGAAGGCTGTCGAGTCCGAGATGAACACCATCACGAAGAAGTTAGAATCATCCATCACTCGGCTCCAAAAGTCTGGACCTGGGAAGGATCTGGTCACCCAAGCCTCTGTGAAGAATATGGTCGACGATGCTGTGAGAAAAGCCATAGCAGATGCTCAGCTTGGAGGGCTCGCCCAGGCCAATCTGGACGAAGCCTACAATTACTCACTTCAGCAACTCAACCACTTCGCACCCGGTGCCGGTGCCGTTGTCGATCCCAACCCAACTTCTCCCACCTACGTCTTCCCCAGCATGGATTATGCATCATTGAATCCTATTAGATTCGTGCGTTATGTTATGGGCAACTCGATTCCGATCCCCAAGCCCCCAAAGACCGCGCTTGAGGCATGGCAAGAGCATGGCGACTGCTGGTGTTCTAATCATAAAGGCAAGCACGGCTTTGGTCCCAGTCTCGGCGTTCTCATGGCTAGTACCATCTACCCGGAAAGCATCGTCGTCGAGCACATCGCCCGCACAGCCTCTGTCGAACCCGGATCCACTCCCCGAGAGATGGAACTCCTCGCCTACATTTCTGACGAAGAAATCTACAACGAAGTCACCAAGGAATCCGACAGACTGTGGCCAGAAGCGCCATTAGGCGAACTGGAGCACCTGTACCGCTATGTCCGTATCGCTTCCTGGACTTATGACGACCAAGGACCCGTCAGCCAGTTCTTCCCCATGGACATCACGCTCATGGAGTTCGGCGCTTATACTAACAAGATGGTAGTACGCGTCAAGAACAACTGGGGAGGAGAGGGAGGTGACGAGGTCAAGTTCACTTGCATATACCGGGTACGGATGCACGGCGAGACATTTGCGACGCCTGGATATTAAAAAGGGTAGTAAGGGGTAATGGGTAGAGAAAGAGGGGAATTTCCTAGTCATTTTGGTGCATTGCATTGTTTTTTACTCGAGAAATCCGCTGATATACGTCTGCTGTGCGGGGGCTCGATTTGGGCTGGATTGGGATGGGATGATAGGCGTTATGAGGGTGAGTGATAACGGTGATACCCATTCTTGTAGAAAGAGTAACGGAAAATGAATGCAATTTCGTATGAAACTGAAACTTAATCTTCTCTCTTGATAACATCAATTGTGAATTCTTAGTTAGGCTACAGAGGGTTGGGTGGGGGTTGCAAGTGCCTCCTCATAGCCCACTTAGCACCCTGCCTGTTGCCATTCTTCACCCTTCTACTGCTATTTCCCACCCCTTGTCACTCTACAACAATACCGATTCTCCATTCCATCTTGAACCCAGCCTCTCCTCACACCTCCAACACCAGATCTCTGTCTCTTACCAAGAGCACACAATGGGGCAGCCACTTCAAAGCGAATGCCCAAGACGCATCTTGAGGAGCTTCATAGCGTTCCACCTGAAAATGCCATGCAGGAAGTACGTGTAGTGTCGTTTAATACTTAGAGGTTTGGTGAGAGGGGGGCTAGAGAGTGTGGTGGATGTGGACGAGAATGACGGAGGGTTTGGAGGCTGGCGAGAATTGTTGGGTGAATGCGGTCTGGTTTTAGAGAGATGGAAGGAGGGGAGGGGTATAAATGGTCCACTTAGGAGATTAAGGACGAGATATTGTATTATAAAGTATATATTCTAAAACACCGAGGTATTTATTATATCTTCAAATACTCCAAGTATGACGGAAGTGATTCTACTCTACAGGAAACACAGTTCTCGGCCTTACCTTCTCTTCAGGAAGCAACTCAGCACGACCAATAACTTTCCCACTATCATCCCAAATTTCCCCCTCTCCATCAATCTTCTTGCTCATTTTTGGCTTCTCCTTCCACGAGAATCCCAAAAGGAGTCCCGCTGTCATCGACAATGTTCCCGACTTTATTGGCCTTCCTCCCCTTCGAAATTGAGAGATGAGGAAGCTCAACCTCCAGAACTTTAGCGTCGAGACTCTGGCCTTCTAGTTTGGTGTCCCCAGACCCCTCGTTGCCCTCTGCTACTGCACCCTCAAGGCCTTCGCCTCTGGATACAGCATCTTCAGGGGTTTTCCCCGCCTATTTTATTCAGTTTTTCGTCACCTAGAAGTTGGGAATTAGCATCATCGAATTATTCGCCTTCTATAATATAGCGATACCCTCATCGACCTGGGTACTTGGGAGCCGATTGCACTAGCACGTTCGAGCCTCTCGAGCAACTCAGGTTGAGTTCGGCCTTTCCAATTGTGACCCCACTCTCCGCCTTCAAACTCCCCCTAGCATCGATCTCCTTGATGGCTGCGCCGACAAGATCCTGTGGCTTGTCCTCTACGAGCTTTCCCACAACAGCACCTATAGCATTAGTAATATCACCATTATCTAGACCACAGAATTAATATGTTTTATCTAAATATATGGGAGTGCAGGAGCAATGCATAAAACATTCCAAAAGCGGGAATAACACTCGGAAAATCCAACCCTATATGCCAAGTAGGGCAGCAAGTTCTAGCTTCAACTCCTCTAGAGGAGCCTACTCCTCCGCATCTTCGGACAGATCACGCTTCTCAACACCTTTGAGAACCTCTGACTTGTCGACGCCCTCTGAGAGCTCTGGCTTCTCAACACCGTCTGCGGCGCGCTCAACCGTCTTATTAGCGTCCTTAAGCACGTCTGCTTTTCTAGTAATATTACCTTCGTTAACTAAAAAATTTCCTTCTTGTTCAAGGATAGGGCCATCAAGTAATTCGTGTTCACTGGTATCATAGCCTATAATATTGCCTTTTTCATCAACTACATTCCCCTCCTTATCAACACTACTGGCTAGGATTGCCTCTGTACCTTCCTCTTCCTCTCCCTCTTCCTCTTCAGCTGTCTCTAAATACCTATCGGGAAGCCCGTTGCCGATTATATATTCTTCGTACTTTCCGTTCTCGCTCCCAGGAACGACACTTTCGTGGTGAGCCTTCCGTCTTGAGATACTTAGGTAAGCCAGTGATACTATTAGCCATTTTAGATAACTTTAGCATCTTCAGTGTCTTGGTTCGTGTTTTGCTGTATGCTATGTCTGCTATGTTATTGATAGGATTCCAGAAGTTGTAGGCTGTCTAGAATCTAAAAGGAATCTTTAGTAATTAGGCTCGAGATTCTAAAATTGTAAAAATAAAGTAAGAATATGTTGCATTAAAGTTGCGATAGGTTTTGAGAATAATCACTTGCAGCTGCACAATTACATAGGAAAAAGACAGGCTCAGACACATGCTCAAGGCTGAATGAGAAAGGAAATACGTCATAAGGATTGCTATAAGAGCTTTCAAAGAACTTCAAGCTGGCTCAAGCTATGATCATAGGTAATAATAAGATCTCACATCACCGGAGGCCACATTGATAATTTTGAGCGTAGTTGTGTGAGAACTGTAGGGAGTGATCCCATTCGTCAACCAGGATCCAACAGATCGCGATCGCTGCCATTATAATGCTATCAGAAATCTCTGGACTAGGAAAATACCAGGTCTCTTCGAGTCCAAACTTATTGGGCTTCAAGATAGCTCAAGGTTTGCAAATAAACATTGAATTGATCGCAAGTTTGATAGGGACTGAAGCATGTGAATAGAAGAGATCGATCGGATGATCTAGCTGCCAACTAAGACGACGCCACAATCACTTGCGGGATATAACTCTCTATGGTTGTAGTGGTATTTTAAGCCGCTTATATATCCATGTATTCCTTGATTACTGACATGAAAGTTGTATGCTTGAGGCTAGGCAGTAACGAGTGAGGCGAGAACTCCAAATTGCTATCCCTTACTCATGTAATGCAGCTGTGAGCCACCTCCGCATGACCCCATATCTGGAGAAGCAGAGAGCTCCGCTCAAACCTCGTCACAATTGTGGATCCTCCAAAGAGAAATTCCTTAATACAAGATCTCTAGCCACATAATTTGAGCACTCCGAGCGTAAGCAGGGCTCATGTGCAATTCCATGTCACTTTTTACATTGCCTCGCCTTTCCATGAGTTTCAATCAAGTAACTTTTGAACAGCTTTCTATCATAGAGCTGTGTCTCATGTTCTCTGCTAGATCGTCATAGCCGTGCAAGCTGATCCAAAGAGAATTTCATCTGTTGGAAAGCAAAACCCATGCCCGGCACCCAAGCACCCCAGTAAAGTTTCATAATACCTATTTTTTTAATATTTTTAATAATCTTGTATAAAGGCTAAATCTCTTTTATTTGGAATATAATTGAGAATTATGTATAAGAAATACTAATGCAATTAGTTTAGACATATCTCAGATTTTCATAATACGTATTTTTGTATATTACCGGACACTTTGTATTATTATCCTATTTATCTTGAAATAATTTTAGTAAATGTCATAGTAAATTAGAATACTGGAAGTATTGCGGGAGTAATAATACTGGAAACACTGCCAATAAGGATAAAGAAATCCAAGCCAAGATATTCCTGGAGCAGGTTAACGCTAAAGCTGGAAAGAGATCAAAGCACATTGCATATGTTCTAACCTGAAAGAAACTATGTGGATTTGATCCCCAGTAGTCCAAAAACGAACAAAAAGAGTGAAAGATGAGTTTGAGCCTACCAGAGACGGTCAGAGTCGCAGTTATGGGATGATGACGGAATTTATTTTGCCAGGGCTCAGAGGAACAGAATGGCAGGCAGAATGACGAGTGGTAGTTGGAAGCCATCCTTCAAAGTTAAGACATGCCAGGGCAGCAAGATGGGGGCATTGGTGAAGAAGCCTTGGAGGTGGCTTCGGACATTCCGCTACCAGGGGATGAAGATTTGCTGGTGGAGATAGTCAGGGAGCCAGAGTAAATGTGAGAGAAAACGGAATTTACGGGTTTCTGGGCTTCAGTGCGTAATGCTATGCTTACACTGTTTAGTTAGTGGATCAGATAGATATAATCATGGTAATATTAGAAATTTCAAACTGCAATATGAGTCTATGATATAATCTCCACTACAACTCTCTAAGAAACATTGCCTCTCAAGAGTCTCTTATCCACAAGCCCCCCAACTCCACCAGCAAGTCCGTTCTCGCTAACTGTATTCCCAGCAGCGTCCCCAACACTTCGTTGTATTCCATCAATGTCCTTGTTTCCTGTGACCTCAGTACTCTTCAAAGATTCTACCAGAAGTCAGTGTTGAAGCGTCTGGTTCCTAACATCGTAATTGCTTTTCACACTGTAGGATGTTCTATTCTCTCCAAAGTACCAGAGGTAGGTATCTTCAATCCATCTCCAGGTACCCTCATAGTACTCACTACTTTTATTCCGTGCCCATTTTATGGCAATAGAAAGCTAGTAGTTGACCTTTGTATTAGGGTGTGGTATGTTGAAAGCTCGGGTAATGTTGCTTCTTGGTGGAGAGCCAGGAAATAGGAGGTAGTGGCCGAAACGGTATAGACAGTTGTGAAGAGAAACCGAGATGATATGGCCATCTAACACCTTGATATACACACTCACATTGTTTGATTCCTGGTTTTTTAATGGTTTCCCTTGCCAGATTGTGACGTTGTATGCCTGGACTTGGCGACTCACTGAGTGTCAGGAGGTGTGGAGCCATGGTGATGTCGCTCACTGGCTGGGGTCTGCAATAATCCGAGACGGGAGTGAGATGAAATCAGCGGAGGCGGCAGAGAAACCTGGTTTCGAAAACTTGGTAGCAGTGCATGGAGATGACAGCTGCCGCCGCGAGGTGGGTTGACGTTGGCGTTTTGTGACGGCAGCCGGATGTTTCCTGCCGATACGCAGGTCTTCGAGAGCACCAGGCACCCCTTGTTGAGACTACTAATCGGCCTAGGTGCTACATTTTTCGAGTTCCAATTGGAATAATTACCGAAAATCTAATATTTGTAGAGAATACCGGATTTTTTGGTAACTTGGATGCCTGGCAATTATGTCAGATCAAGATAGCCGAGCCCCTTTTTCTGCTCAGGGGGTGAACCAGCGAGAACTTCGCCAATGATAAGCACATTTCTTCATTATTGCTCAATAATCAAAAATTCAGAGATTGAGTACATTTAGATGTTCCTCTGCGTGCTGAGACCCAAAGAGCTTTTCGGACCTGTAAATGAATGCTAAAACACCAGAACACCATAACCAGTCCCCTGAATAAGATAGAGTATCAGCCGAGTATTCCATCTCCTTTCCTCATTCTCAACTCTTTCCGTGTCAACTCAACCTCCATTATTCTCTGACTCAGGGGTACCTTCCCATCTAACCCGTCATCATCAATGTCAAAATACAGAGCCCAAACTCCCTCCGTCTCCTCAACTACAGTGAACCCTTCCCACCCATCAAATGTAAGTCTCCTGTCAATAGGCGTACAGTTCCATGGCCCAACTATGTGATCCTTCACATCTACTTTCAAGCCATATTTGACCTCATATGTGTCTTTGTCGACGTAGATCCAATTGAGTTGCGGTGGGTCGTCTGCGATCGTAGACACATAGCCTTCGCCTCGCTTGCCCCAAGTGCTTTCTGGATACGAGAAGAAATAGCCTGCAAACAGATGACCTTGCTCTTCTGGATTATCGTCACCTTCGTCGGGGAGATATTTCGATTTTGGGTTTACGTTCGTTACATATAGCTAAAATGAAATCAATATTAGCACGTGAAAGCGTGATATAGCCATGGAAGCAAGAATGAACCATGAATAACGGCTATAGGATGATAAACATACCTTATTATTTCTCAAAACCACAGTTCCTCCGTGAATGTCGCGACTTTTCCTCGACGGATCATGGCAAGTGACTATGAGGTTTGCCTTGCGGCCTCGGTGAGTCTGTTTGGCGTTTTGCTTTTGGCCTTGCCGGACTGCTTCTGTTGTGCCGACGATTGCTGGACAGGCCGCAATAGAAGTGAGGATACCCAAGGGCATTATGAAAGGAGAAGTTTCTTGGATTCTCCTAGAACTTTGGAGGCAAAGGTGAATCTTGATAAATTGTAAACGTTAATGAGGCACGTGAGCACGAAAATATGGAAGAGTTCTTTTCTAAGTACCGCAATAACCCAGAGGTTGATATGCAACTTTCTTAGTCTTTCAGGGGAACAAGGCCAAATTTATAAAATGGAGAAGTTGACAGGATGGTTCCCGACAAGGCCCTGATCTTGGCCTACAACCGACACTGTGCGGACTAAAGGCTGCAAAAAACAGAGTGAGAGCACTCTGGTATAGCGCAGTCAGGTGGGTATAAACCGCAGCAACAACACCAGATCCCAAGTTGTGTACAGAATGCGCGTAAAATACTACCGTAAATGGAATGTAAAACCCTGTAGCATCATATGACACCGGGGAGATCATGCGGGAAGGGTGGGATGCGGTGGGTACTAATTGGTCTGTGAGCCCTGGTCTCAACCCGGAATTTAGGCGGGTTTTTGCTCAGGTACTCTTCTGTTACTGCAAAGCCTTGCAAGTACCAGCCCTAGCTTCGTCATTCGAAGCTTAGGGATTATCTCCATGAGTGTTATTCCTATGGCTGTGGGGGGCTTACTGGCCAAGACCTTGCATAATTATCTACTTACTTATTGTAAAGAGGTTGTGCTCACAGACAAGCTTTGAACAATGCTCATGACGTATAGTACATGGGAGAAGAGTCAGAAGAAAAAATTACGCTGGAGAATGGATGGGGGACCGCTTGATCTCGATCTTAGAATCACTGTCCAGATGATGTAAACCTGTTTTCTCATAATTCCCATGAGAATGCCACTGTGTAAGCCAGATAAACTGGTTTTTCAAAGATGTCTTATCCAGCTTATTGAAGAACGTCATAATTTCTTGAATGTAAGAACTCCATAAGTACAGACTTCGTCACTCCAATTTCACCATTATCCCTTGACTACTTTCATACATCGAAGAACAACCTCATTACGTCTCGCTCAACTTCACCGTCAGGTTCCATCTTTTCCCAAGTCCAATCTGAGTCAACCTTGTCATCTCGACGCACCTCTTACACCATGTCTGACACGTAAGTTTCTCTTTGTATCCCAATTCCTGGCTAAGCGAAGCTGCTGACCCGTTCAAGCGAGAGGCAACAAGTCCTTCAAGAAGATCAAGGCGAGGAGCACGAGTATGGCTCCGATCCGGACTCTAGTATTCAAAACCAGGCCGTTCCTCAACAGCAGGGAAAGAGAACCATGCAGCGAGCTCGTCAGCAGCCACAACAACAGCAACAGCCAATGCAAAATTATGCCCCACTCCAACAGCAACAACAATTCGCCCCTATGGATCAGCGTATTACTGGCAACATGGGCGGCAGAACTGGGGCAATTCGGGAGTCGAGAATTAAGGACCGACCAGTGCCCAAGGAGACAAGAGACAGCAGTTTGAAGATCAAAATTGAACTTGATCTCGAAGTCGAGGTAAATGATATTCCTACTTCCTTGCCCTCACTCCAGTGACGAACATTGCTAGGTGGATCTCTACGCGAGAGTCAAGGGAGACATTACCATAGGCTTGATGTAGTAACGGGTGTACTATAGGTCGACCTCTATGCAAGAGTGAAGGGAGACATAACGATTGGCCTGCTGTGAGAAATGTAGAATCCTTTCTCGAATCAGAACTCTGATGAAATCCAGCAGATGAGGAGATAGGGCTATTAGGCGTCAATGAACTGGGACAGATGTATTATTAGAAATGAAGCGCAGTTAGGATTGAATTCAAACATAATGGTATCTTGATGCAAAAATTGAAGTGAAGACCTGAACAAACGCGAGTCTCAAGTTGCCTTGCAACACCGGGCAGCTATTGTGTTGCCATCCTTCGCTATGATTCTTGGTTGGCTTAGATTCTGCCGAGATCAACACTTCATTGCCAGGGACTGTAAGTTCCCCGTATCCAACCTCAGACCTGGGGATAAAAGCAAAAGCTCGTCCCCCCCATCCGGATAATGCGGGGTAGCCACCACAGTAGGCCGCGCATCCACCGAGGAACATTCTCGTCGTTGTTTTCAGGAAACAGAACGATCAAAACTCACGATACGACGTTGGAAGAAGCCCCCTCGCTTAGTAGTTGCAGTTACGGGTACTGTAGATCATTATACGTAGGGTTAGACAGGTATACTGTAGAAAGGCTGACTTCTGCGGCCGCAACTCGATTGGGGGTTGCCGGCAGTTGGCCATGTGCAAGGGTCCTGCATTAGGAAAATTCTTACAGTAGTACTCGGCCGAATACAGGTTAAGTTTATGCAAGAACCTTTTTACCTTACCAGGGGGGTTTACCAATGATTCAGGGAACATTCAGCCCTCCGACGCTGGTGCTTTACAGTACTAGGCCATTTCAAAATGGCCCTCTCTCGTCATCATGTTTCTACACCAAAGGAAAAGCCCCAGAACTTACGCAGGGCGAGATATTACGTATTTACGTGTATTTTTCAATGCTAATTCTAGGCACGTTTAAACTTGGGTTTAAGTACTACATTATATTTATAACATAGGTAATTAAGTAAGGTACAGCTTCGGGGAAAAACAACCGTAATTAGCCGGCTTTTTTATTGAATTCTAACTTATTTTAATCCCTTTAAAGCTATATATATCTATCCATTTAAAAATCTTAGGAATTTATTCTTTTAAGATAATAAACAACCTTGCATATATAGTATAAAAAGGTAATGCTAGAAAGCAATAAATACGAAGAGCTGGTATATAAAATATTAAAGCGGCACTTCCACATACCCCCCATGCAGTGCCCTGTGCATTAACCTCCATTTGGGCTGGTACAAGGTTATACGATTCGTCTGCCTCTGAAGGAACGAGTTAGGAGCTAAGGACCTGGTGTCCAAAAAGGGTCAAGTGCCAAGTTGCCAAGGTTGTACTGTACAGACATTGCATTGCAGAGTGACCATCCCGGGAAGGACAGTTGAACCCAAGTTACACAAGTTACAAAGTCCACAAGTTAATCTGTGGGTGGCTTGCTGGCCCGAGCGTGCAAGGGATTCCACGATTACACAATACTGTAGAATGGCAGCCATGGAACCAGGCTCACCTCGAGAATCCCCGGGTAACCCCTCGTCTCCTCTATCTTGAGACTTGCGATGCTACTTACGACTTGCTGCTTGCTGCTCATAATATGTGGGAGGGCGAGAGGGGGGAGTCTTCTGCACTCTCACCGCGAGACTCTTGTTGATACAGTAGGAGATGCAAGCAAGCCACATGACTCTATCCCCCCCATGAATGATGTCAACTGAAGTTTTTGTGGGGCGAACCCTTGAGCGGCTATTGCTGAGTGGTGGGAGCCCCTGGTATGAGGGGGTTCTAGTAAGTTCTGTGTGGCGATATAAGGTTGAAGCCTTACAGTAAAAAGCCTTGCCAAACGGCTTGAAGGGCGCCAAAAGCCAAGGAATCGTGACTTTTCTATTGGTAGCAAACCCTGGATGGATACTCGGAAAACGCCCCAGTAAACGTTTATTCAGGGGGGGAAAGTGCTGTCCAGTAAGTACGTACAGTATACAGTACAGTAGTAGTACAGGTGCAAGACTTCATTTTCAAGTCAGCGGAGTTATGTCTCCGAATCCTTGACACTTCCCCACGGCCTTTGTCCCTGTGCCCTGACCGCTGATGCATGGAAACCAAGGTTTTTTTAAACCTTACCGGGTATCTCCCAGTGCAATCAAGCGCTTCTAGCCCCCCCTGCCGGAGACTGGGTTCCAACTTTGAATACAGAATGCGCTTTTGCTATTATTGCTCATTATTGCATGTACAAGTAGATGGGCAAAAGTAAATGCCGCTCAGACAAGAATCTTCCGTTGTGTGGGAAATGGTTCTCGATGGTTCTCGATTGAAGTTTGAGGGTTGAAAATCCGGTTTTTGCATGGTTCTGCAACCTTTTCCTTGTAAGATCTTACTTGCAGTACAGTACTGTACCTGGAGTTGGAGTTGCGGATGAAATGTGGCTTGATATGATAACAGCACACCTGCTCGGATCGCTCTAGCCACCTGAGCTGCTAAAGTGGGGGATGGAAGCTTAAAGCGGACGGCCTAGAGAACAACATCAAGACCACGTAAGACTGTGCAGAAAGAGAGGTAAAGCACGACATCCTTGTGATGCAGGAACCGATCTCATGACATTAGATTGTTGGTGATAAAAGAAATATGGAGTTCCAAGACGATTCCAACATATATCAACAATATTCCGCAAACCGACTCCTAACTCTGTATTACCCGTCTGAATATGCGTGGATTTTCCTGCCGTGATGCCATAATCCCATATGCACCTCGCTCAAATCTATGGACCAAAATCTCAAAGTCTCTAAAGTATTTTGAGTTCTTCATCAAAAGCAAACCTTCAGATCAATTTACTCCCTACATCAAGATCAACCTTGTACTTGTACTGTACATAGTATGATGAAGGGTTGGGAGACTTACAGAAAAGTGATTGTAATATCTCCTTGAATCTTAGCTTTGAAAACCACCTCTAGCATAAGATTGAGGTCAAGTCTAATCTGGACAGGCTTTCTTGCCTGCGCTTGATCTTGCCCAGGCTGCTTCTGCTCCTCATGCTCCTCGTGCTCTTTTCCAACTTCTTCTCCGGGATCTGGGTATTCGTCTTCCTCTAGAGCCGTGACCTCTGTCCTTGCATTTTCCTCCTCTTTCTGATGCGCCGGTGCAGGTTTTGTATTCTTTGTGCCCGTCCTTACACCAGTAGGTCTCGCGGAGGAGCTGTCAGCTCTTTTGAGATTGAAAGACTTCAGACCGGTCTGGAAAGGTCTTGGCTTTGGTTGGCCATTGGGAGCGTCTCTTGGTATCTTCGAGGAACATCGTGAGCAAAGTGACTCTACTCGGTCGGTATCGTCTTTATCGTCCTCATTTTCTCGGTGCGGTGGAGTTGGTGGCCCTTCATGCCTCGTCCTGGCTTGACTCTGCTTTCTTCCTCCTCGTCGGTACCTTCGTCTGTCATTGGGAGAAGTCAAAGAAGGTGCATCTGAATAGTCGCCTGCGTAATTTGGACTCGGCTTTGAGATTTCATCGTTCGTTCCGTCCATACCTGATAATTAGAAAGGAGTACTCTTGAACAAAAATGAAAGAAACGAATGGTGGTGGCACTATATTGCAAAAGATAAGGCAAGTCTAGACCAATAAAGTTGTCTATAGCAACTAGTACACATCAGCACAGCAGTATGTGGTGCTTCGCATCGTGAGGAAAGCTATCGCAGGGTGTCTGTATAAACGGAGTCTAACAACACGAGGCAAGCGAAGGTGTTCAACACTCGAAGCCGCGGGACCTGAACCTCACTCCCTAGGTACGCAATCAGAGTTTCGTTACCTATTCAGGCTGAACAGCTTGTACCACAACAGTAAAAATCAAATGCTTAACTTCCGCATTGGTGTTCCTGGTTAAGATGTTAGCACTTTGTCTCGTCGCTATGAGCTTCACATGCCGCTATGCGGCACCATGCGGCAGTGACCTTCTTCGCCACGAGGAACCCGTTCCTTGCCTGCCCGAGCATCCCGAATATGCACATGACCTAGTTGAGAAACTGACAATAAAGTGATTACCTGATATTCCCTGTAAATATCGTACGTACTGACATGCTTGGTACTCGGCCGAATAAAGGTTAAGTTTGTGCCAAACAATGTTATCCTGCCAATAGAAGTTATATAAATGGTTTATTAGTATTATAATTTAAGGAATATTTAAATTTTTAACGCCGATAATTTAATTTAGAAGCGAGACCACTTAGTTTCAATAAAATAATATGAAAGAGCAATTTCAGGTAACCATAAATACAAATGGTTGGTATACTTGGTACAAGATAGTAAAGCGGCATTGCTAAGTACCCCTGATGCAAAGGCCTGTGCATTAACCTTTAGCTAGAATGAAGTATTGAATTTAAGAAACCCAAGGACTGCCTTGAAAGGCGGAAATCATACTTGGTAGAAGGACTCGGATAATCTCAAGCAGGATTGGGGGTCTTCTGTGCATCTTGCCGGACAAGGACTGCCTAACTTTCAGCCACAGAAATCCAACTCGGTGCGTACCTTGGTACCTGGCACCTTTCACTATTCCTGCCCAACAGGTTTCATCTGGCAGCCTCCTCTAAAGAGTTTGAAGGTGTTCACAAAACAAGTTTTCTCTAGTTCAAAGTATCTGGATCTTTGGAACTCTGGAGTCTGGATCGTGCCGTCTCCACGGCATCCTTGCCAGGTATCTCCCGTCAAGAGCCCAGCTGACAGCTGCAGTCAGTCTCCAACCTCGTGCCCAATTCTCGTGTGCAGTTGCCTTCTTTCAATCAACCTTCTGAGACTCATCCCTTCACAGAACACACCCTGAGGATGGCTTGAACCTTGAACAGTTGGCTTCGGCTGCATGATTTCTGGCATTTACGGTGGAAGCCGCGTCATGATCGAGATCAATATGACTTCACTTACTGAATTCGGGTTCCGTGGAACGAGCATCTGGCTAGGTTTTTTGGGCAAATTGGTGTTGTCAGTTTGCGAGACGGCCGAGAGTTAGCAATGATTCTAAGCCGAATTTGTTTTTGTTACTGGTTGAAGCTTGGAGGAGGTAATAGAATCAGAGTATATTTAAAGGGGAGTTGGAAGAGACTCACCGGACAGGGACAAGAAATTCCATCTTCTACAGTCAAAAGAACTTCACCACACTTAGTACTTCCCAAATATCCACTTCACCCAAACCTCATTCACAATGGCCGGCTTTCTCGGAAACCCCTAGCGGCGGCGACAAGGAGCAGGGTTATGGAGGACTTATCAGCCCAGTGTTTCTAGTAGTATTACTTCCGTAATACTTAGAGTATTCCCAGACATAATTAAAACCTCGGCGTTTCTAAAGATATACTTTACAATAAAATATAGGTAAGGTATTTTAAAGGGATGTAAATGTAATACAAAGAATACCGCAGTAATATCGCTAAGATGAATAGGTGTACTAGAAAGAGGTTTGACCCAATAAAACGTTAATTTAGAAGTTGTAATACCAAATTCAGAAGATGTACGAGCAGACTTGTAGATATAGCAGGCAATACTACTGAAGGAGTTGGTAACATGCTGGCAGTGCAGCCAACACGGCTTCTTATTTAGTTGGAGGTGCTACTGGGCAAGAGCAGGGGTAGATTTGAGAGCATTGGAGTCAGAAGAAGCTGACTATGTCGCCTGTCATGGCTTTGGGACTCTTGTATTATTTATTTGTTGTAATGAGCGATGGCATGGGATTGAAGCACTTGCAGTGCCAGGTCGATACATATTCATTAAGCATGCTAATTTAATGGATACTTCTCCGTGACTATTCTTCAATTTCGCTGCTGATGCTCATGTGAGGGTTTCGACAAACATTCCCAGTAAAGTGACTCAAAGTATGAATGTTTCACTCTTACAGAAGCCTCAGGTCATGACTACACCTCAGTAATCACACTTGGAGATCTACGGAACATTCTTATGCATGGATGCCGGGGAGCAGCGTCGAAAAAGGTGGGAGTAGAAGGGGCAGGCGCTGGCCTTGCTTCGACTCTCGGCACAACTCTAGTTGAAGCAAGCTCGTCAACTTTCGGGTGTAATATGTTTCTTGTCACGTAGCATACGGGTGTACTAATTGCATCGAATGGTTGTCTGATTTACAAGAGCTCTAAAGGGAGCATCTGCAGTACTATATAAGAGCAGGCTGGTAACTAAGCTAGCGCCGCGACATTTCTCAGATACAAAGACACAATAAATGGGTTTGAAGAACCTATTCTTACACAGACTTCAAAGGTGGGAGTCATGATACTTCTTGAATCGTGATTTGCATCACCCCCTGCGCTTAACTCTTCCGGGGAATGCGACTGCTACCTAACTGCCATGTTCAGAGGCTCGAAGTAGAGACGCAGCACTGCTGAAGTTATCCCAATGTTATTAAATATTCAAGTCAGCATACTTAAACTGAGGGATTCTTGAATTTTCTAGTGATCTCGGATATCCTTCTTGATATAATTACTCAAATACTCTCTCATATTCCAAATACTCTCATATTTCTAAGCCCTCTTAAATACCTGTCATTGGTTGGATACCCAAATAATTTGAATATTCAAGACCCTGGAGGTTCTTTATAGGCCGTGCCACTCCGGTTTTTGCAGCTGGACCAGTAAACCGAGGATGCGAGTATTAGAAATTCCGTCTTGCTTTAAATAGAACATTAAGATTAGATCAGTGAGATTCATTTGAGTAATAAAGGTACTTGTACTACCCTAAACACACAATCAAATGTGTGACAAGTTGAAATCCAAAGATTTGGAAGCAATTAAAACATCCGTGGGAGCGAAGTTTTCGGCAGCTCGCTAGGTGAGACCTTGAAGAATTGAAGACGCACTCAAGAAGGAGCAGATGCGTAATACGATTCTTCTCAAGTCAAAAGCTAGTAATGCAGGCTCTCGATTATTTGATAGTCAGCTAATTTAGTGAGATAGTCAAGTATAGTTTCTAATCGAGGTGGCGTTGAAGCAAAAGGTAGCATAAAGCTGGAAATTCAAGTCTAGTTGGGTCGTGGTAGGTATCAGGGTAATTACCTACCTATCTTGGAATATTCATTCATATATCCTTGAAGATAGCCTTCATTTTACTCAATCTATTCTCTCTTGCAGTTTCTGCAGTGTATCTTGATCGAGTTCTATAACAGCCCCTTGTAAGATCCCTGACCCTCTGTTGAATACAGGCAGAGTAATAGATGCATCCTTGTGTATTAAATTATGTGTCCTCCTAGGAAGGGAGAAGGAGTAGTGTAACTGCTGTTTGGGTTGGAATGCCATGATATTTATTCTTGGTTCTAGACCTTGCTTTTATAGGTGTTCCAAAGTCCTCAAAAGTGACCCAAACCACTTTCACACGTAATTCACCCCTTCCCATGTCCCATGCCCATAATATTACGCCACTATAGGCATTGTTAAAACTACGGAATACAATCGGCTTCGACTTTCCAGTCTCCCAGGTGCCATATTTCCAGTCTACCGACTAGAGTGGGCAGGGCATGTGCAACGACCCTGGTGTGGAATCCTAACTTTTTATTAACCGGTACTGCCCTCTGCCTCCCACATGCGTCCCAAGTGAAAGCGTTCTACGTGATGAAACTGCAGTTGAAGATCAAATGAGAACAATAAGTTAAGGCAGGAGGCATAGAAAAGCGCGGAATCATGGCAAAATCAAAGATTAGGATGAGCAAGGAAAGGGGCAGCCAGAATTTGCTTCATTGGTATCTGAATCTTCGCCAAACCTCAAATTTCGTGCAGCCCTCCACTCCAGATGCTCACCTAATGCAACCAGAACACCAAACTCCGCCCATTTTCGCACTCCTCTCATTAACCAGATTTCCTACACATCAATACACACCACCTCTATTATTTGCTCGTCTCGGGCCATTCACAGGTGCATTAAAGTTGCCAAGTTGAAGATTCTGGACTGCTTCTCTCGCCCCCCCAACGTGACCTGCGACGCCTAAAATACCCTCCTCGAAATCTCTCAACGCACCGCCCAACTGCTCCATCGGGTCATCCATTGCTCCCATGCTGCCGTTTCGCTTAGCCACTAAGGCACTAACTTGTTGGATACTAGCAGCTTCGACGCCGCGCAGATGTTGTTCGATTTCAAGCATGTGCTTGGTATAGGTTGCTAGTGTGGAAGCCATCTCGTCGGCTGTGGATGAGAAGAAACCTACGATATCCTCTGCGTCGCCTTCGTCGTTGCCTTGTCCCCGGTTCTCGTTGGATGTTGATCTCGCCGACCAGACACCCGGAGTGTGGAACTGAACTGGCAATTTCAAGTTGTCGACAACCTTGAAGCTCAATTTGGCGTTCTCGGCATCGATTTTGATCAATTTCTGAACTGAGGCAATAGCTTGTACATCTGAATCCCGAGCGTTCTCTACACCGATGAGTTTCCGCCTACAGAACTCAACGTCGTTTGGAATCGATTTTAGGTGAGACTCGTGAGCAGGCATGATAGCATCGCAATCGTTCTTAAGACTGATCTGCTTTTGAATGCTTTCATCAATAGCTGTGATCTGCTTCTGCAAGTCATCGTGTAGGTCGTTAAATCTAGTGGTGCCTCGGACGTTTGAGATGTCTATCCGGACTCCTGGAACGGTCGGTTGTTGATTTGTAGACTGGCCAAGGGATAGACCACCGCCCAATGTGCTGCCGAATCCGCCTTGATTTGTAGACTGGCCGAGGGATAGGCCACCGCCCAACGTGCTGCCGAATCCGCCTTGGTTTTGTTGTTGCTGGGTGCTGTTTCCGCTGTGAGATGTTAGAAGTTGTTTTGAAAATGGAGCACGAAACTTACAATAGAGACGTTGTAGGTTTGTTCTGACCTTGGTTTACGTTACCGAACAGTCCACCACTCTGGGCTGGCTGTGCTGTTGTAGTGGCGCCAAAGAGACCACCACCAGTATTCTGAGCTTGTGCCGGTTGGGATCCAAAGACTGAAAAGGGTGCTCCATTAGGTTTAGGAGGTGCAGCTCCAAATAGTCCAGTAGTCGAAGCTGGCTGCGGGCCATTATTGTTTCCGAATAACCCTCCACCCTGCGTTGGTTGTGTATTCGCCATCGATCCAAATAATCCACTAGTCTGCGGTTGAGTAGTAGCTACAGTCGGTCCAAATGGGCCACCAGGCTGAAGAGCTGAAGGAGTAGCGGTGGAGGCAAAGAGCCCTCCGGGTTTCGCCTGCGAAGCTCCAAACATCCCTCCTGCTATGGGCTGAGCGCCTGATCCACTGAAGATAATGTTAGATGAACCTTGCGCTTGTGAAGTTCCGACGGGGTCAAATTGCGAGCTTACAAGAGGGAGTTGCTAGGGGCGAGAGAATTGGCGGAGTTTGTATTTATGCTCAGGCCACCAGGTCCGCTCGCAGATCGAGCTAGGGCCATTGTTTTCTGCCCGACCTTAAACTGAATTTGCGGGAGGCTGCAGATTCTGTGGAATGCGATTCGGATTTGGATTTCGCGAGACGCGATCAAAATCTTGAAGCTTGGCGCTAAGCGAGCAAGCCCCAGACGACATCAACCAGCTCTTTTCAGTCGTAAACTGAGAACACAAAAACGCCGGGAGAACAACACTCAAGATGGACATCGATGAAGATGATGACTTTTACGCGCCTGACGAGGGTTTTGAGGAGAGCAGTGAGCAACCAAAAGCTTCCGAAGAAGCTGTACAACACACGACCAATACCGAGCAAGAAGATGAGGATTTAGAGGAGGGTGAGGAGGAAGACGTGGAGGGCTCAGACGATGATTCCGTATTTCCAGATCTATGTGACTTTGGAAATAGTTGCTGATATTTGTTTCAGGATATAGACATCATTACTGAGCGAAAAGATGGCACCAAAGCTGCCCCTCCTTCGTAGGTCTTTGGCCAGATGTACCCTTCACTCATGCTTATATTTATTTAGACAAGCAAGATACAATGATATTCGAAACATCCCTCAAAGAACAGGCGCTGCAGATCCCGCTACCAAATTACCTCCTACGAAGAAGGACACTCCTACCAAGAGCACAACACAAGTCTCAGGAGCAGATCTCCCTGGAATTTCCACCTCCAAGATTGATGTTAACGCAAAGCCTGTCTATGAACCAGCTGGAAAGCCAATTACACAAATCAACATTGACGAAGGTAGGATCTCCTCTTATGTTCCTCTAACTAAGTCCAAGCTAACTTGTTCCAGACCTCCCCGAGAACGATAAACCATGGAGGCGGCCAGGCACTGATGTAAGTGACTACTTCAACTACGGTTTCGATGAATTCACCTGGGCTCTGTACGCCAGCAAGCAAGATACACTACGGGCCGAATACTCTCAGCAAACTCAGAAGAAGATGATGGAAGATATGATGATGATGACAGCGATGGGGGGTATGCCAGGAATGATGCCAGGAGCCGGTGGTCAAATGCCCGGTATGGATGGAATGACAGCAGAGATGCAACAAATGATGCAGCAGATGATGGCATCTGGTGTTGACCCAAGTCAAATGGATCCGGCTACGATGTTTGCAGGCATGGCTGGTCAAGGTGGGGCTGGAGCTTCTGGGGGTGCTCAGGGTGGTAACCAAGGCCAAGGGTTTGGTGGTCAAGGGAATTTTGGTCAAGGTCAAGGCCAATACGGTTATGATCAGGGTGGCGGTAATCGTGGAGGGAACTTCGGAAGGGGTCGTGGTAGAGGAAGATGGTGAGCTTGATTCTTTCGGGGTTATTTGGCGTTCTCTGGCCTAGCTACAAGGAAAAGTGTTCTGGAGTCTGGTGGCAATGATCAATGAGATTACGCTTAATCCTTTTACACCTGGTTTACGAACTGCTTCAATTGCTTACTTAATCCCGATTATTTACGCTTTGGTATGTAACACAAGCTACTGCTGAACTGCCGGAGGGGACATTCTGAAGGATTCTTCAGGCCCGGCGATATGCACCACAGCTAGCGGATTGACCCAGGTCAGAGGGAAAGCTAGCTGAAACGAAAGCTATTTCCTCCAATCTCACCTATTGAAAAACTTCATTCAATGACCCAGGCAGGTTTATTGATATTATCGTGCTTATCAATATCACCTACATTATCTGGCCCCTCTACCGCGGAATATTCCTGCTGCGTATTTGTTGTTCACCAATCCATCCTAGTAGATTGAGGCAATGAGGAATGTCAGAGCTGTTGCAGAACCACCTTAGGTTGTTGACTTACATCTTGCCTGCTGTTCTTGCCCGTACTGCAATCCACAAACGAAGGCATTGATCTTCAACCAAGAGTACTCTCCCAAGTCTCCATGCCTGCATTCTTGACTCTTATGAAACCTGTATTATACTCCCTGAGTCCCCTTTCAGCTCCAGGTATTCATACAAGCCATGTGAACCAGGCTTGGGGCAAGGTCATTGTCCTATTGTCTTGGCTGCTTACAATTATTGTCAAGGGTGTCGGAAGGGTTTGCTTGCTGAGTTCTTGCTTAGGAACCTAGCAATCTCACAGCCCAAAACGTCTTAACTCCTAAAAGGAAGTCAAGTTTGCCACTGCTTCTGATTTTGGGAGACCTGGAATATTAGATATTTCACAAGCAATAGGCTGGGCGCAAGAGTTCCTCCAGATTCTAATATTTACAATATTCGAAAGTCCAGCACTTATTAATGGTACATGGGCTAGTTGCTCCTTGATTGTGATGAAGGTGAAGTAGTGTAGATTAACTGGTGTCATGTGAATTGAGATATCTCGCCTAGGTTTGCGCCCCTCGTATAGCGGATTAAGGACCTACTGTAGTTTCAGCTCCACAACCACATCCACAACTACCACCCTCTATCATGGCCACAAGTCCGCATTTCCTTATTCTAATTTCCATTTGGTGGTTAAATTGGTAACCTCTTGTCAGAGAGCGCCTGTCTTTTAATATATCTCCCGCTGTTTAAATTAAGAGGCTATCCGTAGCTGAACAACGGATTTTGGATGTCTAACATTGTAATTTTAAACGGGGCTATATAGTGAAGGAAAGCCAAAACCTCTCTACAAAATAAACATCCTATCTAAGACAAATAGTACATGCCAAGATTGGGATATTTAAATTTCTCATTTTTCAAATATGAGATGGTACAGATAAAGAACGGAGTCCAACCCCAGGACTGTCCGCCTAGTATTATTTAACAGTGTTGAAAGAAGTTTAATTCTCAACACAAACCTCAACATCAACATCACGACATCTTCTTCACTGAAAACATATTAACAGAACTCCCTTCCCCTTCCCCTTCCCCCACAAACAGCTTTAACTAATATTATTTAGGATAATCCTGGTTAAACACTAGATGGTAAGTATTAAACCCTCGACTATATATTATTCTCCCTGTAGAATATTCTTTAATCCAGGTTATCTTTTTTACGGATAATCAGTTGATGAAAAAGAGCCAGATTTTTATCTTTATTCCCAGCAAGACTCTTGTTAAAACTGAAGCTCGGCTTATTATGATCAACCTTATATACTATCTTCTTGGCAGACGGCCCTTAAATGAAAACATATTCTCTGCTCTCGAATATTTCGTGGCGGCAAGTTACTCCTTGCACCGGCAACGGAAATGAATAAGCGGGGTATCTCGGTCGTTATATAACATTGAGAGGTCATCTGAGAAGGCACAGTGAGTGGGATTGGCCACTGTGGTGACATGATGTAAGATGATGTCCCTGAATTTCGCCTTCATGTGCTTGTGTGTCGATATCTAAACTCGCCTTGAGGATCAGGGGCTGGCGAAAGGCGTTGTTCTACAGCCATGGCATAATACCACCGAAGAAATCCTGAGCACTAGTGTTTGTTCTGGAGGCTTCGTAAAGAAGTGATACTTCGAGTACAAGCCGCTCCTAGTACCGTCATTGGAGATTGACTTTCGTATATCTCCCAGACTCCCCCTTGACTCAGACATGCCAGATCGCTCTCGACTTACGGTTCTTGACAGCTTGGTATCCGTAACCAAAGAGCCCAGTGTTCTTCGATTCTGAACGCGTACTGTTGGTGAAATTTGAATTGTTTCAAGCCCTGAACCTTATATTGAGGCGATGTTAGTTGAGCTCAAAATAATATGAGGCGGCAGTATATAGAAACGAAGACAAGCTTTAATCATCTTCCTGGCAGGAGCCACCCCGAATCCCGATGTCAGCCCTTAAACGAAACAAAGCCACACTTGCAAATAATTTCGAGTTCGCTAGTGGCATCATATAACATTTCGCAATTTACTGCCCTGTTAAGCAAAGGGTTTAGCCACGGAGCTTGAAGTTGTCTAGCATACGCCTAGCCACCTCTTTTCTATTGATACAGATTTTCATCCTTGAAATTTTACACTTTACAACCTCAAAACCCCTTGCGCCCCTAAACTGGGCCAGACAGCTGCGAACCCTTGAAGACTGAAATTCGTTCTTCCACTTGCATGGAGGCCCCTGTACTTGGTAATTCGGACTCATATTTCCTGGGACTTGGCTAAGAGGTTTGAATTCAACGTGATACAACCAGTCGTAGTATTCTGCGAGAAGCTTCTGGAGTGGATGTTGTGCAGGGTAACTTGGAGGTACATTGCCGTAGATGCTCGATATTTTAACGCCCTGTGTGCTTATAGCACTAAGATCCCTCTTGCCCCAGGTCCAAGTCTTCTATATTGAGCTCAATAGTTCGATCTCCAAGGAATATTCCGCCTCTCTCGTTATTGAGCTTGCCAATCTTCGGCATTAATCTTCTTTTGGTCTACCTCAAAATTCCTGCCTCTCAGTGCACGCTTTCGTGATAAGGATTACTTTTGGTCCTTATTAGAGATCGCTAAGTCTATTAAAATCTAGTTACTCTTTGCTCTTTCCTTGAGGTGTTAGCCTATACCCAACCCCTTTGGCTATTTCCACTTGGGTTGTCGGTCGCCTGTCACCTTCGACCCCCTATTACCCTTTGGCCATCTAGTCACCTTCTGACGATTTAGTCACCCTTTAACCATCTAGTTACCTTTTGACCCCCTATTAACTTATGATTGTCTAGTCACCTTTTAACCTTCTCATTCTTAATTAACTCTCTAATTGCCCTTCGATATTTTAGTTACCCTTAGCTCTTTCCTTGGGTTGTTGACTCTTACCTTCCCACATTGGCTCTTTCTACCTTCGTACTTCGGGTGGGATTGTCCTCGCTTCTAGTGCACGGACCACCTCTCCTGACTACTTAAGGACCTCCTTTCTCCAACAACCCACAACTTATTTCACCACATTCTGACCTTCACCAAACAGAATCTACATCATCAATCTCAAGCCTCATAATCTACTCTACAGCTTAGGGTAGGCCTCTAGAAGGTAAGTAACCCCAACCCCCTATTCCCCTCGCTTAACACCTTCGCCCCCTCTCCTCTCCCCTTCACCCCTGAGGCTCCCTCGCTCAACACCCCATATTCTTAGCACTCTGACTCTTCACTCAACAATGATCCCCTGTTACGGCGTCTCCTGCTCAGTGGAGTTTCTTAAATGACCAAGATACTGACTCTATATTTTGTAGAACTGGTACGTCAGATATTGAGCTTATCCAGCCCCTCCTACCATCGCTCTCCGTATGCTATAAAAGGTCCTTAATGGTACCTTTTATGGTCAAATTCCTGGCTTTATGATAACCGCAGACAATATTTTACAGTTAAAGATCAGATTTTACTATTTTTCTCGACTAAACAAGTCAGCACTTTAGATCTGCGAGAGCAAATACTAAGGCTGCAGACAAGCTTTCACTATTTCTCTTAACTATACCGAATAGCACTTTAGATCTGCGAGAGCAAATACTAAAGCTGCAGACGAATTTTTATGGCTATAAACAAGTTTTCAATATTTCTCTTGGCTAGGCCAAATTACGCTTCAGATCTGCGAGAGCAAATACTCAGGCTGCAGATAAGCTTTTATAGCAGCAGATAAGATTTCACTATATATCTTCACCAGATATCAAGGCGACAGACAAGATTTCACTGTTTTTCCTAACTTTATAGCACTCTACTCTCAAGTAAGAGACCAGAGATCATAGCTACAAACAAGATACTAAAGCCACGAACAAGATTTTACAACTTTTCTTGGCCAGTTTTCAATCCAGTCTTGGTAAAAACAGTATAATTTACCCCAATAAAAGGCTACTATTAATTCAACTACTTTTAGGTAACCCGAGGCTTGGCAAGTGTCAATATAGTCTCCTGCCCTTTACTTGACAAGTTCTAAATCAACCAACTCCGTATTTTTACCATTTACCCCTGCAAGATATCACTACTATATTCAACTAGCGTTAGGTGTCATAGGGCCCGACAAATATCAACATAGCGCTTTACAACAAACTCAACTCCCTACATTCACCACAACTACACACAAACACCCCCTTTCTTGTTCTTTGATCTTCTAAACTTTAGCCAAAAGCACTATTCTCATTGTTTTGAAGGAGAATTTCCCGACCCTAATTCTGGAGCTAAATCCTGTTTTGGCAAAGGAATTTTGGATATTTCCAAAGCTATCTATCTTAAGGGTCGAACATCTACTTCTTGATTTACCTTGGGGGCTGATTCAATTTAATGTCAGGGTTTGATTTATCTTGTAAGTCAATTTCACCTTGATGGTCTAAATCAGTTCACCTTTAAATTTAAAGACTCGAAATCAATTTCTCTTCAGGGTCAAATTTAGCTTATCCTTGATGGTCGACCAAATTCATTTTCAAGCTCGGATTAATTCACTCCAGGTATAAAATGACCCCTCTTATACTTCTAACTACACAATATCATTACCGTCAAAGCCCCCTGCACCCAAATTTCATTTGGAGCCATTACAACCCTTGGAAGTTTGAAAAGCTTAGTCTTCTATCAACGTTAACGATAAGTCACAAATGCTTCGACTTCAAAAAATACAGTCTTTCATTAAGATTGCCTACCTCCAAGTCACAAATCTTCAGTGTCTCCAAAGACTGAGTATCTTGTGAAGGTTGCCCTAAAATCACAACTTTTCAGGGGTTCGAGAGACTTAGTTACTTGTTTCTGTTTCTCCGTGTACGTCTCTTCAGGGTTTCAGAAGACTTGGGCCCCATGCGCCCTTGAAACGGCAAGTCCTAAGGGGTTTTGGAAAGACTTAGCCGCTTCAGAACCTTCCCTTTTAGCACCGCTTGCTTATGCTATTATAACTATTACAACTGAATCTATCTTAAAGTATTCTCACTGCTGTATAACAGAAGGCTAACGAGTTTTATTGCTTATAGATTCCTCGAATTGCGGAGAATATCATTTATCACAAACTCCTTAACCTATTTACCCTGTAAATTCTCGGACCGTTAGATTTATCGACCAAAGATGGATCACCACCGACGCAACAATGAGTTGGACCAGGACTACCCTGACCGATATTCTTTTAACACATTGGACAACGCCGTTAGTACGCCCCTTGGACCTAGATCTCAAAACAACAACATCACCAGCAGTGGTTCTGGCCACAGCAATACTCCATGGCACGCACCTCAAGATGGTTACAGTACCAATAACCTTCCCGGTCATGGAGCCCATCGATCCACCAATGGTCAAGCCAGCCACTCCTCCTTCGATAATGTTCTTAGGGATGATTACTACTATCATCCACTTGCAAGATATAGGGTGGACAAGCGCAACGAGTTCACTAGCCATGGAACTGTTACCAGTTATATTGACGACAACGCTCTGTTCGAAGAAATCCCACACAATATTAACGGATTAATCTCCAACGTACGTGACTACCCAAATGTTGGTTTCAACGGTGGTTCAAGTGACGAGAGCTTGAACCTCTACAACTATCAGCACCGCAACTCTCCTAGTTTAGTTACAAAGCCCAAGCACGATGCTGATGAGGCTGAGGATACGGATGATGAGGATGAAGATGAAGACGATAAGTATCCGGCTGGCCGAGTCATGCGCGAGAATGATAACTCTGGTACTAAGGACAGCGCGCACATCTATGCTGGAAAGATCAAGTCAATTGGTCATTTCCGTGAGGAGGAGTTCCGCAGAATCAATGACTTGAGCATGGAGAAGCAAAAGGACGGAGAGGATGGTGGTTTCCCAAGTGACCCAGCTACGCAAATGTGGTGGATCGAAAAGGTCTACAATGCTATGCGCAATATCGACGGTATAATCGATAAGCCTGGAAAGAACGGGAACTTATGCCAAGCAGCTGCTCGATTTGGGGGGGATTATTACAAGGACCTCGATATTGAGCGTGCGTGCTGGAAAGTTATGGTAAGTGTAATATTCCAGCGTTCTATCTCCGCTCCAGCAGGTGGCGTATGACGAGGCACTCAGAAGCCAACTTACTCAAGTTCAGTGCTGTATTCAACCCTTGATTTCTTGCTGACAACCCGAACTTAGCTGGCGTGCAAGGATGCTTCTCTTGGTATCAAGCTTGTCGAAGACTACCATAAGACCAAGTACGACGCTATGGATATGCACCCAGATTTCCCGGCACGCATGGATTCCATAATCCAGTCGTTGACTGCAAGTACCTCGGAGCGAATTCCCCCAAGAAGTTTAGACTAACGCTGTTTAGATCTCCAAAGCTATGTGCAAGATGGTCATGGACCCTGACTACATCTTTCGCTTGGTTGACAGCCCAACTATGGAGCTTCGGGTAGGCTTCCCTAAGACATTCCCCAAGGCGAGTGCTGCTTACCTTAGTTACAGCTGAAATTGAACAACAAGCGAATTAACGCTGAGCGAGACAAGGAAAATGCCATCGGCCGCAAGATCATTAAGAGTAAGTGCTGCTTATTCCTTCTTATGACAACTAGGCTGACCATGAATCAGAGCACCGCAACGGAGAAGCGGTTACCGAGGAGCAGGAGCTTGCTATCATGATGGGTTCCTTGCCTAATACACCGCAGAAATTGCAAACAGCCACCACTCCATCTACTGCACACTCCTACCTTTCTTCCACGTTGAAGTCTTCCGCAAAGATCACTCCGGCTAGCCGCAAGCGTAAGCTCCGAATCAAGAATGAGGCTTTTCACGAGCAAGATATCGAGGACGAGCAAGAGGACGAGCAAGAGGACGGGTTCGAGAACAGCGCCTCAGACCTGGACTTTACCCCAACCAAGAAGCGCAACAATCGCACGCGTAGGGACAAGGCTGATCTGCGTACTCCAACCAAGTCGCGTGCCAGGGCCCATGTTTCTAGGGTTGTTTCTAAGAGTGATTTCAATAAGGCCTCTCGTCTTTCGAACTCCCCACAGGTTTACGATCGCTACGGTCCTTCCACCTCCCCTCCTACCTACCACCCCGGCAACAAATAGGCTTCAGATAATATTGCTTTCGTTTGGCGTTCTGGCTGTTCTAGAGGGAAGACATATGGCGTTAGCTGGTAAACGATGGGCGCGTTGCTTTTTACATAGAACGATACCCAAATGCAATTCATGTTTAATTTTCACAAAAATACCTCGCTCTATCACTCGGTAATCCACTATATATTGCAGTGCCAGGTCACTTGCTTCTATTAACTACGTTTCCCCCCACCTTCTTGTTTCTCTTCAAATATAAATTATATACAACTTTACCACTTCTTTATTGATTCCAAGAGTAATTATACTCCAAGAATAGCAGATCAGAGGCCAAGAGGTGCTTTCGTATAACGGAGCAGGCAGGTTACGAGTCATGTCACGGGGTGGTGTGTGCCTTAGGCATCAACGCCAGCGGGATAAGGGCTCCGGCTCACTTCAGACCTCGTCCCGTCCCCTCACAATCCAAGACCGTTTGCAACCTCAATCGTCAATATCGTGACTTAGCAAGCAAATGTCAACTCCGCCCCGCATGGTGGCACAACTCGTGACAGATGCCAACGGCAGACTCGGCTTCGGAGTTCGTTGCGATGTTGTTGGACCAGAGTCACGGTGTTACTAGCCCAAAGGCAAAGGGCTCGGAATTCGGTGTGGTGGTCCTGGTGGAGATGACCTCCTACAGCAAACTCGTGACACCGTGTCGGCAGCGCTGCGAACATGCGCGGCTTCTGGGGTACCTCACAGACAGTGGTTTAGCGCTAGAATCATTGTACGCAGCGTCTCTAATACATGTGGACAAACGGCGCTAGTTTACGAAGTATATACACTTCATTTAAATATTTAACAACGGCCGCAGCGACGCTTTTTTTAAGTGTAACTTTCTATTCCAATCTGCTCCAAACTTGTGTAGGTGCTATCTTGCAGCATGAATAACAAACATATCCCCTTATTGGGGAGCGAAGAAGTCGGGGGCTCCAAAGAATCCCCACGCCCAATACCGTCTCCAAATGCGACATACAGTGCGGGAGTCATCGATAGCGGAGGATACGGAGCTCTTTCGGGCTTCAAGTCCAGACGAGGAGAGGAATACCCAGCACCATGGCCCAAGTACATCCCAGAGCATCGACAAAAGCGCGTGATCGTTGTGGGTGCTGGAGTCTCTGGAATCCAACAAGCCACCGTCCTCCTCCGTACGAAAACTGTGCGTCTTGACGAGGTGGCTCTCTTTGATGCATTGGATGGGTATGGGGGCGTTTGGAACAAGAACAAATATCCTGGCTGTGCGTGTGATGTTCCGGCCATGATATATACAACGTCATACCACGTCAACAAAAGTGCAGACTCTTGCTTACTTGTATAATGCTCTGCAAGCTAATTGAAGCACAGAATGGACAAACTTCTTCGCCACACAACCTCAAATCGAGGAATACTACACCGAATTCGCAAACTACTACAAGCTGGAAAGATGTACACAGTTTCATTCGTTCGTGCGGTCATGTGTCTGGGACGAACAGACCTTCAAATGGCAGGTCACCGTCCAGTGCAAAACAACTGGCGAAACGCAATACTGGCTAGCAGACTTTTTATGCCAATGTGTTGGAGGTCTTGACCGACCAAAATTCGGTACGACCCGGGGTCGGGAGGATTTCAAAGGGGACTCCTGGCACACTGCTCACTGGCGCCACGATTACGACTTGACCGGGAAGAACGTAGCAATCATTGGATGCGGACCGAGTGCTGCACAGATTATCCCAGAGATTGTGGACAAGGTTGGCAAGCTCACTGTTTACATGCGGAATCCTCCGGTATGTGTGGGTCGAAACGACTTTGAATATTCAAGGTCAGATTCAATACTCTCTTTTCTTAACATGTCCCTGGATACTGACTTGATTCCAGCTGGTTTCGCCGGGCGTGTCTTTGGATCCCGCTATTTGCTTATACCATCCGGCAGTGGATGAATTTCAAAATGCGGCTTAATATGAGGGCCGCCTCGAGCAATACTCGAGAGAATAATATGATGACACAGAGGTCTGAAGAGTTTCTCGAACGCGAAATCAAAGACCTAAAGCTACGCGAGCTTCTGAAACCTCGCTCGAAATGTACGTTACTGGTTCCTGCTTTCTGCACTCACTAGCGAATGCTTAACCTGTATAGATTATTGCAAACGCCCTCTCCGCTTAGACAATTTCTACAGCTCCCTGGCCAAACCCAACTGCGAAGTTCTCCGGGACCAACTCGTCAAGTTCACTGAGCAAGGCGTCCTATCCCGTAACCGCAACACGGACAATGAGAAAGAACGAAGATTCGACGTCATCATCTTCGGCACCGGTTTTAACGTTGCACAGTACCTCGAGCACGAGGATATTAAAGGCATCAACGGTATCGATCTACAGCAGCAATGGAAAGAGCACCCCGAAGCCCTCTATGGCTTGGCGACGCGCAACTTCCCCAACATGTTCATGTGCTTTGGTCCGAACACTGCGACACTGTGGTCGTCTCAGCAAGATAACTGGACGCTGCAGGCCAAATTTGCCGCGACTGCTATCCGCGCCATCACGCGGCTGGCGCGCAGAGAGCCCGGCATGCGATTCGCCATGTTCCCCACGCAGCAGGCGGAGCGGGAGTATAACGATCGGCTGCAGGTTGAGCAGAAGAGCTTTGTCTGGGCTGAGGCCGGGTGTACATCTTACTATAAGAACGACGCGGGATGGATCACGTACACCATGCCTTGGAGCTATGTGCGGTTCTGGTGGATGCTGCGCACGATCAATTGGAAGGAGTGGCGGCTTGTGAGCAGCAAGGCCAGCGCGTAAGGGTGTTGTGGGCTCTAGGGGTTTCTTTCAGTTCAGATGGCGTTCAGATCTAGGGAATTAGGAGGAAATGAAATGTACGAAGTACAGTACAAGTACAGAATCCGAATCCGATTTCGCCAGCTCTGAAGATCACGGGCATTGGGCAACAGAGCAACCTAGCGAAATGTAAGTTTATAATATAATTAGCTACTTCAACCTAGCATATGACGCCCATACCTTCGTCGACAGCGAGCACATGGGCGGGCTTTCAACGCCTTCAAGTAGATTTAGCTCCCGGCTCTCAACTCCCCCTCTAGAAAACCGACAGCGTCCTCAAAAGCTTGCAGAAACTGCCTCCCCGCCTCCCCATCAGAACAATGCGGCCGCGCTGCAAACCCATGCTGCATGCCAACATAGACTCGAACCTCGAACCGATTGCCCCCCTCTCCCAACCCCGCCCGGAGCTCCGCAGCCAGCGTCGGCGACACCATGCTGTCCTTCTCAGCCAACCCAACAAACAGCGGCGCCTTGCTCCCGAGCAAGTCATCGGCCATCACATTGCTCTATGAGGGCAAGCGAGCACGTCAGTACAGTACATCAACACTTCAGATCAGCCGCGGAACACACGAGAGGCAAAGGGCACGAACGGGATGGAAGGCTGCGGCCGCCACGACAGAGCCCGACGCGAGGCGCAGGGCATGCTTACCCCCGAAGCAGTACCCCACGGCGAGCAACGGACGGGCAGGAGCAAGCGCGAGTGCGAGGAGGAATTCGGCGAGCAGAGCCTCAGTCTGCGCGTGCGAGTGGCGCCGGGCCCATGCTTGGATGTCGAAATGCGCTACCTGCTGCGCTTCGGTGGCAGTCATCGTGGACCGCGTGTTGCGCTTGAGGTAGGCGATGGGGATGGGGTCACCTGACGGACGACTGTGAGCGGGACTGAGTTAAGTAGGGGAGGGGATCCAGTGCTGTGAGGGAAGGGGAAGGGCAACCTTGAAAGTAATCTGGGATGATAGTGTGCCAGCCGCGAGCTGCGAACATGTCGGCAAGCTTCAGGTTGTGTGGTGCTATGCCGAACCCGTCGGGGAGCAGGAGGAGGGTTGGATCTGTCGTGGATTGCTCGTTGAGGGGGCACGTGGAGTAGCATTGGAAGGGGCCGATGGTGTGGAATATGCCCCTGGCTGTGTATTCATGCATCACGCCACCGTGGTGAGAGCAGGCCATAGTGTAGTGTAGTGTACTGGACTGTCCTGTAGTGGTTTGAGGCGCCGTGCTGGCCACAGTTGCTTCCCTCTTGATAGCTTCGAGGTGCCTTACTTGATCTGCATTCTCGTGTCTCTATGATGGGCCCAATATACATACAATCTGCCATCTAATATTCGGAGTTCGATTGTGGTGGGCAAGCCGAGGTCAAGTGCCACTCCACAGTGGCCTGCTTCTCCATCGTTGGTGACTCGGTGTTGGGCGTGGCGTCATTTCGCCGAAGCCGTTAGGATGAAAGGAGTATTTCGTAGTACTTCGTAGTATGTACTGTACGAGGTTCCGTCTATCTGATCATGAGATGTCTAAGTTGACCCAAGAACTCACAACTTGTAGGTGTGGCACATTGTCAGTGTATACGAAGTATTCATTTTAAAATTATACAGACGGACCAAAATAACAAGTATATTGACCCTTACGCTATTAATAATTTATCTGGCGGTCTGACATCAAGGCTCAGGTAGCCTCATTCTTCTCTTCATAGATAGGTAGTGGCAGAAAATCGGGATTTTTCTCTACTGTCCACTGCGGAAGGTGGTATCCTGGTGGTGAAGCACCAATAGGCAAACTGGTGCTGCTGTGACTGAATCGGAGAGCCAACTTGACCACTTCCAGCTCGCCCCAGCCCCACGGAGAGCCATCGATGGTCTCGTAGTACTTCTTGCTGAATGCTTTCTCAAATGGACGGTCCGCGATGAAGCCCCTCACACAATGCCTGTTGACGCCATGCGAAACGACCTCGTCAAAGTGTCTCATGTGTCCGATCAGCTCCACATTGCGCTTTTTTAATTCCACCTGTTGCTTTGCTGTGTACTTTCCAGCTCTCATCATGTGCAGATTTGAGACTGTGAGAGAGCATTGCACGTTGTAGGAGCTGCCGTGCTTGCTTCGGAGATAAAGTGCATGGAGCACAGATGCTGCTCCAGCATGTCCAGTGCTTCGGTCCTTATCAGAATAGCTTTTTTCAGTTGAACGGGAGAACTCACAGATAATCTGCATTTGGACCGGGGAAAATATGTGCCTCCTCAAACCCGTTGAAGCGGCCTACACCAAGACCGATTCCTACAAGCTAAAGAGGTCGCGTGAGTAATAGGTAGGCTAGGATGAGTGGACCTTTGGCTTACAGTGTCCGATATCTGAGCCCATCCAGGACGGTAAATCCATGGCCCCTTCCATCCATAACAGTTCTCTTGACAATAGACAATGCCTTTCTTGCGATCACCCACCAAGCCCATAACAGCGTCTCGACCAAAGCCGAGATGCTCGAGGACAGAAGGGCGATAACCGTCGATAAAGACATCGGCATCCTCAATAAGCTTCATGAGAACTTTACGACCCTCAAACGTTTTCAGATTGATGTCAACGGAGATTTTACCCAGACAGCCATCCACAAGGGTGATAGGAAGCTCGGTGTTGACAGAAGAGCTCACTCGAATGACTGTGGCTCCAAGGCTGGACAACACGCGGCCAATTGTAGGAGCTGCGATCGCTCTGGCTAACTCAACCACCTTAATACCGGAAAGAGGCCGTTTATTATCCGTCGGACTCTCTGGCCATGCCACCGGGAGTTGGTTGAAAAATGGTTGCCTGATCACGTTATAGATAGGCTCATCTTTGATTGATTGACCCTGCGCAGGTTTAGCAAAGATTCAAACCCCTCCGCCTTTCCCGTGGAAGACTTACATGCTGAGTAGCAAGGAATTCATCAGCCTCGTAACATACTGTTCCTGGAGTGCGATACACATTATTACTCCAGCTATCCAGGGTCTTAGAGTCCAGCTGGCCAACAACATCCATGTAGATTTGCAGGATTTCGGACCACGTTCGTTTTGCCTCATCATGCTGAGGAAGCCCCAGCATCGTCAGGACCGGGGTAGGATCCATATTGCCATGGAGAGAGTACCACCTGCCGTCTTTTGTCTTATAAATGTTTGTCGCCAACTGGCGGTAGAGTTCCCGTGTCATCCCATGGTCCCACCGCTGGACTCCAGAAAGCATTTGCTTGTTGCCGGACAGCCAGCTGTCGTTGGTGCGTTGGAACAGTGCGGCCAGCCCGTTCATCATAGCATGTGACCTGGGAGCTCTGATTAGAAAACATCAAGAGAAGCAATGGTGACGTACACGTCGATTTTGATTTCTTGATCAACGTGATAACGCTCCTTGTAGATCGCATTTGCGAAGAGACCCACGACTCCCAGGAAGGCAGCTTGACTCTCTGCTGCCTTAAAGGGAGCTGGGTAAAAGGGTTGTGTTTCTTCTCCATCAAACTCGATGCTGTTCCTCAGCGCTTTCACTTCCTCCGGGATGTTTAAAAGAGGATCATCGAGGAGGGTATTCAGGATGCGCTTTGCTTCGGCCTGCATAGTATAGCCTGTTGAGGCGCCGTTGGTCGACTCATACGAACCATTGTTGGCGTTGGAAATCATCGTGATAAAAGGGACACCGCGATACAGTGATGCTATGGGGTCTTGGTCTGTGGTCCGGGTCCGCTATGCAGAGCAACCAGATATCCGTATATTGTGTGTCCATTTTAAGTGGCATATGGAGTATCCAAATCCGATTCTATGAGAACATACCGGGCATAAACCTGGAGGCTGACGATAGTAAACGGGGTAGGTTGTGACGGCAGTACGGCATTGCCCTCAATCATGTCCGAGGCGGTCTCAAAAGCCGGCAAGCCGGAATCTTCTATTTTCTTTTCTCGGAGTCAGCTAGAGCCTTCGGGTTTGACTGCGGTGGTCTGGTGGAGTCTGGAACCACGGGGTTATGGCAGGCTTGTATGTACCACGAAGTAGCAACTGTGGAAATGCATCGATCAAATCAAGAACGAAGTTTGGGTACGAAGTAAATGGAGTGTTCAATCGAGTAGATGCACGTGATCCTGCAGTACACCTTGATCTTACTGTGAAAGTATTTGTCACTAGATTTCTGGTAATAATCTAACTAATAAAGAGGTTACATCTCGTATTTACTTTAACTTAAGAAGCTATATTGTTTACAATCAACAATTATTTAATAAAATATAATAAAAATACTTCAAAGTTTGATTTGCGAATTACTATTCTCTTTTAGCTATTATATAGTAATACTAACATTGTACGCTAATTAAAAAAAGAAAAACCGAGTTCAAAATATTTCTAAGAGATAAATTGCTTAGATTCGAAAGAAAATTACCATAACCGCCATAATAGAAATGCGTGGCTATGGGAGAGTTGTTAGGTCCAGAGCAACCTATGGCGATATTTGCACATCTGGCTATAAACAAGGTTTTTGTTGGATGCCAAGGGCTTGAGGTTATTAGTTGGATGATTCGAAAATTCGCTTGTATGTACGAAGGTATAGAGATCCTAAAAAAGTAATCATTTCACTTAGATAAACAAAGGCACTTTATTCTTGTCAAACATTTTTCAATGGAGCTCTTTTTATATGCTCTATCCAATTGACCAGCTTTCTACCGACTTCCCTTTAAATAGGCTATCCCACTCCCCTTCGAACATCTTCCCAATCTCTTCATTTCTGACCAAAAACTGGGCCTTGAACGGCTTTGGACACCCAACTAAACCTGTTTGGCAGGCGTGAACATCAACAGGGATTTCTCTTCCTTCGCTGTCCAGCCCCGGCTTGATGTCAAACAGCTGCAACATAGCTGCAGTCATGCCGAAAAGCGACCTTTCAGCAAGATGGATACCAGGACAGATGCGTTTGCCGTTGCCGTACGCGAAGTGGTCTCGCGCCGCTACATTTCCGGCGTTGGCGTACGCGGAGGCACTCAGTGGGTGGTGGTGTAGGAAACGGGTGGGATCGAATCTGTCGGGGTCAGGATAGCGAGTTGGATCCATGTGCATTGCCCTTCAAGAATGTCAGCAGGAGGATTGTAGTAGATACTAGACGAAAGGACCTGGGGGGCTTACCATGTATTTATGGTCACGACTGAACCTTTAGGAATTC
Source organism: Bryoglossum gracile (assembly GCA_037952635.1). Taxonomy (NCBI): domain Eukaryota; kingdom Fungi; phylum Ascomycota; class Leotiomycetes; order Helotiales; family Bryoglossaceae; genus Bryoglossum; species Bryoglossum gracile. The sequence goes on along the minus strand of JAPZPB010000050.1, from coordinate 26,682 downwards.
GGTACCCATTCCAACAATCCTCCTCTGTCGTGCAGTGCCGGAAACCTATACAAATTTAATCTGGGTTCTAGCACAGTTGTGTTCAGTCCTAACTTACCTAAGGGTGCGACTGTTCTCCAACGGTGCTGCTCTTTGATCATCGCCCGCAGGTATGGCAGATCCTTCTCGTCCTCCCACGTCGGCATACGGCCACGTCCAATGACTCGATCAAGCTCCTCATGTGCTCGCTGAACCACCTCGGGAAAAGCGACACACGCAAGAATGACAAACTGCAACGCGTTTGCAGTGGTCTCCGACCCGGTGCCGATAATCTCGTTACAAGTAGTCGCCGACTGAAGTTCATGCATCCTATCACCAGGACCGCGGACTTTGTGGATATCAAATGCAACACAAGGCCTATCGGGGTGCTTCTCGGAGTCCTGCAGTGCTTGTTTGAAATTGGTGAGGTTGGTCTTCGCTTCGTTGTCTCTGATCGGTCCCAGCTCTCGCATCCACGGCTGGAGTAATAGAGGCAGATGGCGCAGCAGCGGAATGGATTCCACGAGATATCGTCCTGGTGTCATGGCTTTTGAGAAATTCGCCATCAGCCTGTTGATATCTTGTGCGAACTCATGGCCAGATACCGGCACGCGGCGGCCGTATGCGATGCTTCTAGCCACACTGATTGAGTACCGGTGCAAGTGCTTAACAAAGTTATCCGGGTCACGCAGGAAGTCTCTCAATGAAGCAATGGACTCTCGTGTTTGAATGGTGGTATATTGATCGCATTTTGAGACGTTGAGCAGGTTGTGGAATGTTTTCCTAGTCGACTAGATTTTGTCAGTCAGGTCTGAAATCGAAATTGGCAACACAGATATCGAACCCTCCAATGATTACTGTACGGCATCAAGACGACTCTCATATTTTTAGCTACAATATCGCCTATAGTAGAAGAGGGACGGCTCGAGTATATTTGGGACCTAGGGATAGACTAAGCATCTTTGCAAGACCGACTGATATACGCTGATCCTACCTCTTGTCCAAGAGTTCTCTGGAGACCTCTGGAGAGCTAATGTAGATGTTATGTGTCAGACCGACTCGAGCGTGGACAACTGGCCCAAAATCCCTATTGATGCGTCAGAGTAGTCGTTCCAGATGCAAATTGCTTTTGTTTACTCTGCCCATTTCGACAAGGTCAACCAAGGCGTTTCCTTTGGCATATCAAAAGTCATGCCGAGCAGAGGATATCTACCTTTCGGGCCAGGTGGCAGAGGGAGACGATGCCGTGGGATGACGAAAAAGAGGACGAGGGCGCAAGCCAGAAATGCAAGAAGCCATTGCGGCCAACAAGCCATGTTGGAAGCGTTCGAAATGAGATTGTGCAAGGCCATTATCATTATGAAGGAAGTCGTGCAGCAAGTAGGATTATTGCCTGCGCAAGAAAGAGAATCGTTCAGTTTCTATACGTGCGTTGATGACAGGCCCACATCCTTCTGCAGTAAAAACCCCATATTCCATCCATATTTGTGAAGATCGGCCTGTGATTTCTCGAGTTGGCTTCTTTCGAGTTTCATCGTGGATAGGTCGCAATGGAACCCGTCGGGTGTCTAGCACAAGCCACCACATGCAATGCCGAACCCCGAGTCCACAGTGTGGACGGACAAGGCGGACGAAGTACAGTACAGTAATGGGTCCGTCACACGAGTTATATACAAAGTATATGAGTGACGAGAAGATAGGGAACACAAGCAGCGAGTCAGTGACGACCTCTCGGGCAATCCCTTGTGCACCCGCCGTATTTCCCCATATTCTTCACTGGCCATCACTCGACCTTGAGGTAGATGGCGTCGTTCTATAATGGTTTTTCCAGCTACGAGCTATGATCTATAATGCACAAGCTCAATTCGACGTGATTTGAATGCCATGATAGGAAGAGCGGTATCGCGGAGCAACTTTGTCTAGACTATAGAATAGTTGAATCTTTGTATATTATGTTTTCCATGCAGAGAGACGTATAGTGACAGGAAACCAGCAGGATCCCAAGTATTGTTGTTAGAATCAGAATGGAGGGATCCTCTGCTGTGCATCACAGCATCAGGCTGGCGGACCCTCTTGCCGTAGATCCTCTCAAAACATTCCCACAGACTCATTGCCGCTTGAGCTGCGTCGGCAAAACCTCAATCCAGTACCTAAAAAGACATCAATATTTGTCCTCACACCCACCACCACCATCACCACCGTAACAACCAGACACACTAAGAAAGAACAGAAACAAAAACAGGAGCCAACTCACCCATCCGGGTCCCTCACAAAGCCACACTGCCGATACATCGCCGCGAACCCCGGCTGCACATCGCCCAGCGCCACCCCGTCCCCCAGCCCAATAATCTCTGCCAGCGAATCCTGCCCTGGCCTGCGCACCTCATAGCCTAAGCGCTCTGCCTTGTCCACAAACCCCGCGACGTCCGGGACCGTGAGGCCGATGTGCCCGAAGCCCACCGCGACAGGGCGGCCGCCGGCGCGCGCGGCCGGCACGGCGTCGTGCACGTGGATCAGCTCGAGCAGCCCCGACCGCGTCCCGGAGGTGGCGTGGATGTCGGCGGGGACGGTGTCGGTGGGCCCCGGGTACGCGAGGTAGTAGATGGTGAAGGGGCCGGTGTTGTAGGAGAAGGTGCGCGAGAGGCCCAGGAGACCCGTGTAGAAGGCGAGAGAGCGCGCCGGCGAGGAGATGCGCAGCATTGTGTGGTTCAGCCGGTAGGCGATGCTGGGGGCGGCGGCGGCGGTGGTGAGCTGAGGGGCCAGGACGAAGGCCCCGGAGCGGGATAGGTCTGTGGACATGGTTGGGGACGGCCAAACTCTCGAGTCTGGATGGAAGTAGGGGCGTATTTCAGTTGTTGGAGGTCGTCGGCATTACTATACTTTGTATGCTTAGAAGATATTGTGACATGTGACATGATTCGGACTTGGATTCGAAGTCTCGGACGTCATGTCGAGAATGTCCTTGGGGGGAAATACCACTTAGTTGGGTTGGGAATGTCTCGTTGAGTACCGAATGATCTCGTCTCGGCCAGCATTTCAAGCCTCTTCGGACATACTGTGGGTAGACATAGTTATTGACTATTCATACTGTATATATACCCCTCTGCGAACACTGGGTTGTTTTCAGGTCCCGTGATCTAACTTTCTCTGTTCTCGCTGCAACGTCTCCGACACCACAAGCAAGAAATTTTGGGCGATTCCCCATACATGCATATTCCCAAGGATCTCCGCTGTCTGCTCCAAGACTTGTATCTGGCCGCGGGAGCTACACAAATCCGGTACGCCGTAGAGGCCGACAGCTCTTGCGCATCCACGTTCGATCCAATCCACGTCGGCACGCGCCATAACCCTGCTGCTGTCCAGACGATACGTCGAATTTCGCTGCGGAGTGCCAGGCTCGACGTCGGACTGGCGAGTTTGCCCCATCAAATCAGCTATGCACCAGAGGACGATGCCTGCATGGAACACATTGTATGCCTCCAGCGGTTCGTTGTGTAGGTATTGACGGAGGATGGATAGAACTTGTGCACTGTGATAGGCAACACTTCGAATCCTCACAGGGTCTCGCCGAGCCCACTCAATTGAGCGACGGTGTGCTGCGTCAGCGCCCGCCCCACCACGAAGAAGAGGACAGATCCAATCCATCAAGTCACCAGCTCCATAGAGGTGCGACATATGGATTATCTGCGTCTTGCGGGCAATTGTTGCGACTGCAGTCCTAGAATATGCCATCTTCGTTGGCGACATGTCATCAGCAAGGAACCGATCCAGTACCTCTTGAACATGGTCCTTGCTGTCTTTGAGCACGTACGAGCCTCGGACAAAGTCATTCACGGGAGAGCCTTCAAACTCCTTAACAGACCACAGAGTTCGCGTGAGCGTGTTGACGACAATAAGCTGATGCTGCAAGTCTGTTGCGTTGCCAAGCCCTTTCTCAGGTGAGGTGAGAAGACTATGAATTACGTGTTTGAAGGACAAGTTGGGAGGTAGACTCTCGGTCCAAGGATGCAAAGACATCCATACATGAATCGTGTCTGCTTCCCAGAGAGCCAGAGAGCTCGGAAGAGCGAGTTTCATCTCCGAAACGCTCAAGAACGGCCGGGTGTTATGGAGGTAGCTCACAGAGGAGTCGTATTCCTGTCTCTTGTCAGCGGATGCTTGTGCTCTTGGTGTTCAAAACTTGCGTAGACTGCCCAGGCAAGGCGTCTCAGTCTCTCGTCGGCAATCCAAGCATGCCATCGTGCTTCAATAGAGTCATTAACAGGTACTGTAGGAGCTCTGTCTTCGAAAAGTCCCATGCAGCGGGCGTTGTTGACCAGCGAGCTTCGAAAAGAATCACTTAATTCGAGCAGTCTTTTATTCCCACTCGAGTATCCATGAGTGCCCTGCAAGAGCTGCGCAGCAACGAAAAACTCTGTACGGACAAAACGCCGATCTCTTTCGCTCTAGTATTTCATTAAGCTAAGAATGCCAGTGGGGATCATAGCGCTTACCATAAACACAAGCAGTCGTCGGTTCAGTTCTGATAGCGCATTTGAGAAGGCTCTGGCGCCTTCGAGCCCTGTGTAGCAAGCGCCAATGCATGCAATTGCAAGCGTGACAGCGATGGGATCTTTTTCGACGTTAAAAGTTGGCCGGTGAACAATTGGTAGAGTCTGTATCGTACAACGTTAGTGATCTGTGGGATCCTGAGACGGGGGTAGACCCTACGCGATGAAAATGAGCGAAATACAGGTCAATACAATGATCAAGCTGTTCTTTGGGAGGAAAGTTCTTTAAATCAAGAGCAGGCCAAATAGTGCATTCTGAGGATAATCTAGCCGCGTTTTTCATCTTCTCCCAGGAGGTGTCTGTCATGGGTTCCATGCCAAAAAAAGACGTGTTCTCGAGTCCGGACTTCCCAACTTTTCCAAGAAGGGGTAACTCCGAATTTTGGGATGACGCTGCGTACCACTCAAGAGGCCAAGGGTCGTCAGGATCGCAGCGGTTGTGAGGCTGATTGGAGGGAGAATCCATCTCCTCAATGCTTACGGGTGTTGACAAATGAGTCAGACCTGGGATGAGTTCAGCCCCAGGCTCACCATGACTTTTCTTCTCCGTAGGAGACCTGGTATTGGTTTTCGCTGGGATGACAGGAATCTGATCAAGATACGTTGTAGAGTCGAAATTCGATGCGCCATGAAACATCCAGTCTAGTCCCGAATTTGGGTTGAATTGGGAGAGATCGGGAAATCCCATGTTGTCGAATCCAAAGGTTTCCTCCAGCAACATAGTGCTGTCGTCGTGGAAATTAAGCGTGGTTTGATCGTTACCAGGATATGGCGCAACAGAATTGGTAGGGTCCGGAGCAGTGTTTTGGCCTTCGCCGTTTATGGAATTGTAGGATAGGGTCGATGTTGTGTAAGAAGGATCTGCCTGTTGTAATTGGTCAGGGTGTGGTTGCATGTGGTCAGTAGTTTCGGTGGATGCACTCGTCAAAGGCAGTTGAGTAGCCCTTGATATTCTTGAGGCTGGATATACGCAGCGAATGAGACGTTTCGCACATGAGTGGCAACTGGGTTGACTACCCGAACACTTGATTTTAGATCTACCCAGCGTAAGCACCCCGGGAGACATTGTCGGGATTATGTTTACCTGGAACAATAAAGACAAGACTTCCGTCTAGGCTCTGGCTTCTTTCGGGAGCTGTCGTGGATATGTATATGGCGGTTCAACGTGTCCCTGGAAGACGTCAGCCCTCACTCAATAAGGTGAGCCGTGGTTACAACCGGCGAAGGGACCAGCATACTTGCGGTCGAAAGAACGGCTACATTGCTTGCAGCGGTGCTTGGGCCGTGGCGATAACGTTTGCGAGTAGTCTTTTTCATTTCTTTTCGCACAGTCAATTACCAGATCTTTGCAGAATCGCAACAAGCTTACATCGTGGTCACTTGTGGTCGCTCATTGACAACCGTTTGATGCACGCCGTTCTCAGAAGGGCATGCATCGTCGTCCCAATTCCCCAAGTGAGCCATATAGGGCTTAGATCCAAGCTCATTGAGGGCTGGAACAAACCTTAGACGTCGCAAAGTGCAAAGGGAGGGAGAATGCGGGGCGGGGGATAGAGATAGAGGAAGAGCCGCAGCCGCAGCAACAAGGGTTACCACTACAGTACTGTACTGTAATACAGTACGCACATATACGGGGTAGCAAGGTCGGTCCAATTGAAGATACACTACAGTAGATAAGCGTTGTGCTGCATATAAACTCACGTTGTAGGGTCAGGTGACGCGGCCATGGGCCTAAGGTCCACAGAATATATAAGCCACCTCGCTCAACTCCGGAGCTACAGTACCTTCGTCTTTAATTCCCCACATTTAACCATCCCAAGCCCCACAGGTCCCTTCCCGAGCGCCTCCCCCACATACCCCACATACCCCGCATGCCCCACATACCCCGCCACTTTCGACTCCGATTTTATGCAACTCTTTCTGCCCTGCCTCGCTTCACCCTCAATGCTCCTCTTACGCTATCCTCCGCCACCTAAACCGGCGGGATCCTCTCTCCTCCAATCTGTTGCAGCAGACTCAACTTGTCGAACATCATGTCACTCTCCACGATCTTTCCGGATTTCATTTTCGACATACTGGCCCACACAGAAAGCATTAGCGTTTTCCTGTTTCGATGATATATCTAACAACATCCCTTTTTAGCGAGGCAGACCAATGAGATGACTTACGCAAAAGCGGTCACTTTAATCTTCTTCCCTGACGGCGCGACGCCCATGAATTCACCTGTGTGGGTGCCCGTCCAGACATCTCGCGTGGCAATTCGCCCTTCGTCGGGCAGCTCAATATGTTGGACGACTTCCCAATGACTGTCTGAGAAGGCGGCTCGCATGGCATGCACCTGGGCTTTCACTCCTGTCTTGCCGTCGCAATGGGCGGCTCCTGGGACGGTCTTCTTGTCAACCTCCTTATAATCTGGTAGATGTGTTAGAACAGGACTGTATATATAGATCATCCACGCATCAAACAACTGATGGCTTGCTTGGTGTCTTGTACGAACCATCTGAAATGATATCGTCAACGATAGAGTCGTCACCTGTGTTGAGATACTCCATCAATCTCAGCGTGAGCTGCAACGGGGTTCTGTCCTCTGGGTTGGCAGCCATGACGATTGATCTGATCTCGGAAGAGCACCACATTGATTTAGCACCTTTTGTAGTCGCATACAGTAGCTAGAGAAGCAAGAGTATTGAAATGCTCCTCACATCGGATGCACCACAGTAACAAATGAATTTTGCCGTGTATCCGATGCACGCTGTACCGGTGCCGCACCGAACTCCGATGCCCCTCGACCCACGGCCCCACGACCCCTTGTCCTACCCAACTCATACAATGCAGTGCGAACTCCTACGAGGGCTAGCAAATAAACCAAAATGTATTTAATATACTGGTGGTAGAGAAGATCAATCTTCATCTTAAATGTCACTCAGCTCATGACTATGGAGAATTTGGCTGGCAAAGTCGCACTAGTGAGTGGGAGTGCCCGAGGAATAGGAGCTGCAACGTGTATCGAGCTAGCCATCAGGTAAGGGCTCGCTTCTATGATAACATCTCTACAGCCACAAATTGGGAAAACGGCGCTGACTGCGTCTCAGGGGAGCCATTGTCGTCGTAAACTACCCATGGGCCTCCGAACGCTTAGATGCCGAGTCAGTCCTGTCACGTATCAAGCAGACAGGGTCATCATCGGCCCAAAAATGTATCTGTATCGAAGCCGATCTATCTACTATTGAAGGCCCCGTCCATCTCGTCGCCGAAACAGTACGACAACTCGGTCCCAAGATCGACATCCTGGTCAACAATGCTGGAATGGCCGCTATGCGGGAGCTCGGCGAGCTCACCCATCAGCAGTGGGACTCCATGGTGAACCTGAATGCGCGTGGGGCCCTGTTCCTGACCCAGGCCGTACTGCCGTATCTGGCAAATCCAAGCCGTATCGTCAATCTCAGCAGCACAGGAGCGCGGCAAGGCTATGCGGGGTCGTCGATCTACAACGGGACGAAATCAATGCTAGAGAGCTTCACGCGGTGCTGGGCAATGTGAGTTCGTTATAAGAGGCTTAAAAAGTCTTAAGATCTTAAGATTCTCTTTCCTTCCGGAAGCTAGTCGCGTTTACTGATAGTGTGTTCTCTCAAACAGAGAGCTTGGGCGCAAGTACGGCTGCACTGTCAACGCGATATGCCCTGGTCCCACGAACACGGTTGGTTTCAACCATTCAACCCCAGAGTTCCTGGCGAAGATACAGCTCATGCTGGATGCAACACCCGCAGGGTCGAGGATGCAAGAACCAGAGGAGGCAGCGCATGCAATAGCGTTCTTATGCGATGACAAGTCCCGGTGGATCACAGGTGTTTGCTTAGGGACTAACGGCGGGTTCTTTATGACTTGAGAACTTCGTTTAGAGTAAATAATTTGCTTGATAGAGAGCGTGATGGCGATGTGCATGTGACACCGAGCATATTACAATGTCCTTATGTGTAGTGATGTTCTATATCACAAATCTCTTCGATAGCATGAAAGACTTCCCTAGAGGTGTCTGGAGTGTTGGTTTTGTGCATTACGTGATGATTTTTACCTCAGCTTCCTGGCTTACTTAAAGCACTTCGAGAGCTATTTTCTTTTTGGTAAGGTGCCTTTCCTTATTGCAACGGCAGTATCTCTGCAGTCTCCCGGGTCTCTTATAATCTTATTCCATCCTATTCTCTCTTGTCAAGATATACCACAAATTGTGTTCTCTGTCAACATAACAGAATTCCCATAGCTAAGATCTAGCAGTGGCTTAGTTTTGCCGCACGGAGAAAGAAGGTGGTAATATTATACTCCAGTTTCTACTTAAATGTAACTATATATAATAAAGAGAATTAATTATCATACTCCTATATTTTCTTTATCCTTTTACTACTTTTAAAATATATGCTAAGCACACTAGTTAAAGAAGAATAAAAAACAAGCTTTAATTAAGCGATTAATACAATCTTTTAATTTTCCTTTTATTTAAATCTATAAGCTATTTTTGCTTGAATGTATAACTTGAAGTTAACTCGTTTTAATGATCATATCTTGTTAGATGGGATTTCAAAATGCTATGATGAAGTAAGTTATTGAAGTGTCGTCGACACCTTCCAATCAGAACCCACTTCTAAACCCACACCCAATTAGCGCTTGGACTACCCCTGCTGCTCCCGCTCCCTCAAACTCGAATCTATATCAAAATCTCTGGCATCAACCCCCCTCCAAGAAACAACTCCAAAGCACCTTACAATGTCGAATCCCAACTCCGGCGTATCAACGCCTAACCCGCGCTTCACCTCACAGAAGAAAACCGCAGAGGACTTACTGAGTACTCAGACTGTAGGCCTGGTTGCGCTCTCTGATTTCAGAAAGCGGCGGGCGGAGGCTATTGAGCAGAAGGAGAGGGATGCGCATGATGCTATGAATAAGGGAAGCGGTCGCGGGACACCTGGGAGTGTGACCCCTGATGGGTGAGTGATACAACTCGATTCCTACTAACTCTTCATACAGTGGAAAGTCAGCAAGCAAGGAAGAAGCAAGGATAGAAGCAGGACTAATGGCCATAGTACAGTGCATCGACACCCAAGGAACCCACTCTAAAACGGAAGAAACGTAAAGTCAATACCCCTAAGCTCTCATTCGGAGACGACGAAGAAGATGGCGAAAGCACAGATGTGACACCTCTCACAACCCCGCGATCTGGGACACCCGTTGAAGGCTCCAAGAAGAAAATGGGCGTCAATTCCTCCGTTCGCGTCGTTCCCAAAGCTCTCACCAAATCCGCACTCCTGAGAGAAGCACAAACACGAGAGAGTTTAAGAAAGGAATTCATGGTCTTGCAGGATGCGGTCAAAGCAACGGAGATTGCGATACCATTTGTGTTTTATGATGGGACAAATATACCAGGCGGGGTGTGTAGGATAACAAAAGGTGATTTTGTGTGGGTGTTTTTGGATCGGAGTCGTAAGGTGGGGGCGGAGTTGGGGGTAGGTGAGAAGGTGAATAGCAGGAGGGAGTGGGCGAGGGTTGGAGTGGATGATTTGATGATGGTTAGGGGGAGTATTATTGTACCTCATGTGAGCACCCGTCTTCTTTTTTTAGAGGACAGGAATTTGGGACTGGGGACAGTGACTAATTATTAAACAGCATTACGATTTCTACTACTTCATCATAAATCACTCCCTCGGCCCCAACGCCCGCCTCCTATTCGACTACAGCTCCTCCCCTCCCTCCACACCTACCGCGACTCCCGGCCCTTCAGAGCCCAACCTCGATACCTACAACCCGCTCTCCCTTCCATCCTCTAAACCCAAATCAACACCCAAGGACGAACCGGTCGATAACTCTAGACTGGAAGGCGTGGATGACGATCCGTCGTTTACGAAGGTCGTGGATAGAAGGTGGTATGAGAGAAATAAGCATATATTTCCAGCCAGTGTGTGGCAGGAGTTTGATCCGGAAAAGGACTATCAGAAGGAGGTGAAGAGGGATGCCGGTGGAAATGCGTTCTTCTTCTCTTAGAAGTGCTGTTCCATTATCCATCAGTCTCCCTCCATAATCCGCGGACATCAGACGGCACATGGAGGCATAGAAGTATAGCTAGAAAGGTCAGCTACATACCCAATACCAGATTCCTGCAGTAACTCACTTACGAGCGGTTTTTCCACTTGAGAGAGGCCGGCAGGCCCCATCAGCCGTAGAAACACCAGGCCCCAAATCCAGCACCTCCTAATACTAACCAACCTGGCCAAAACACCAAAAGTATAACACCATTCCCACCTCCAAGCACAAAAATCATGAACTCCTCGAACAGCTTATTCCTCACGGGTTCCACCATCTCCCATCCTTTTTTCCCGCCCCAGTAAGCACTGGCTCCTAAAATCCGTGAAACGTACCAGCTGTTAACAGTCAGGAGCTTGGAGATCCAGTATGTGCGGAAGAGGATTATTTGGGAGACATAAAAGGACTGTCTGAGGATTACAAGAGAGAGAAAGTATGTCCGAGGGAACAGAAAGAGGGCCGTAGTCGAAAGCAGACGCTGGAGAATGGAGGCTATGTAGAGGGATGAGGTGAGGGCGGGGGAGAGAACTGTTCGAACATCTTGAGAGGACGGGGCACTATGTGCTGTTGTGGGGGACTGGGAGGAGATAAGGACGTTCATATTGTCACTGTCCCCTGACAAGGATTTCGAAGACCTTCTTTTGTGACGGGGCGTAGGATTGGGATGGTGAACAGTTCGGTGTTATCGTTAAAGTGTCTCGCGGGTATTCGGCGGGTCCCCGTGAGGTCTCGAATATATTTCTTAAACTCACTCAAATCCTGTCGTATAAACTTGGACTTAGGAGGTCTGTATATTCTGATGATCCTGGAGAGTTGCTGAAGCTCCAATCCCTCCCAAAAACCGTTGAAGAGTTGCAAACCATAGAGAAGGAGGGGTTCATGGGGTTTATATACAGCAACCCCCGCCTCGGTCCGCATTAGGGAATCCACGCATCTCTCACACAGTGACAGCAAACCCGGGCGCACTCTCATCCAACCACATCCCAACCGGCAGGTTCCCACTGCACGTGTAAGCGAGGGGATGAGTTGGTGGACATGGTTCTTCAGTGTACGTATCGGAGAGCGAGGATATCCGATGTTTGTGAGGTGAAGAGGCGAGTGACGGTGAGATGAAGGTTAGGCGGCTGCTGCGGCTTTGCAGATATCGGATGTGTCAATTAAGCAAGTTTCATTGGGCAAGGGATTTTTGTGAAATGTGTATTTTTATGAGGCCAATTCTAGTTGCAGATGGATATGTAAAGTGTAAGTCACTTAGTGCTCAGATGGGCTTTATTTAGGGACGTGGGATGGGGCGGGGTCCTGGTTGGTTCCCCTGAGTTTTCGCTTACAAAGTTAGGGCAGGGTGAGACTCTGATGCCTCTCGTTTTTGATATGGGTGCCGGAACTGGAGAAGTGGCGAGGCGAGTTTATGGGAGGGCGTTGAGGCATGTGGGAGTGATTGGTGGCCTGTAGCATTTAGGGACGTTAGTTTTAGGTTGATTGTGCATGAATGCGAGTCGTTGAGGAGGATGAAGAAGATGAGAAAGCAGAAGAATCACATGATAGAGGGGCATGAGTCAGGTTGTTACGGATGGACACATTTCTTGTCGTCTTGGAGATTTGGATATTAATCGTAGTAAGTGGGCGATATGCTGTGGTGAGAGATCTTCATTTCTGAGAAAGGCTGAGGATTGATGGCTAAGCCTATGCGCCTCCTTGGTTGAAATTCATACTGTAGCCACCAGTCTTTTCGTCTTTCTGCATCTGGAAGTTGTCTGTTGAGAGACCAAAGGGCTTCAAAATGCCATTTCCAAGCTATTTGGGTCAGTAATTGAGCTCACGGGGGATAGGAGCACTAACCGATTTCAATTTCCCCATCATCTCTCCCATTTCTGTCTCCTGAGCGGCCTTTGTTCTTGGTGGAAGCTGGATCAGTTGCCGCTGAACAATCTTCCTGTCAGCTGCTGATAAATTCGGCATCTTAGACAAAACCTTGTAATCTTCGTCATGTCAGTGGGACTCCCCAAACGCATACGAGAATCATACCCTCTATAGCTCCCTCCAAATTCGACCATCCTCCCAGTTCACTCTTAGCCCTCCCTCTCCTCATCAAGGCTTTCGCTCTTATTCTCTCAATATCTGCCTCCCGCTTGCCCTTGTCGGAGACATCCTCCGCCTTCGTAGCCCCTTCACTAACAATCTCCTCGTCCGCCTCCTCTACCTTTCCCTTCGTGTCCTCCTCTATCTCCTCTCCATCCTTCCCTTGCAACTTATCCAACCCATCCAACGCTGCTGTAGCAGCCTTAACGGCCTCCTTCCAATCCTCCAACTTCAGGTAACAAACGGCAACATTACTCTTCAACACGGCAACCTCGTAATCCAGGTATTTCGGGCACGTAGATAGTGCCTTATCATACGTCTCTATTGCATCCTTAAACTCTGATTTTGCAAACAGTGCGTTAGCTGCTGCCTTCTGCGTATTCGATTCTTCTAATAGCGACTGGATAGCTGTAAGCTGGGAACTCGAGCAAGTGCGGGGTAACGTACAGCTTCTTCCGTCGCAGAGAACCGCAGAACTTCGTCTGGCTCTGCAGGAGGTTTAACCTCTTTCTCTCGAGGCTGGCGCTGGAATTTCTCGGTGCGAGAGGCCATGGTGATGTAGAAGAACGAGCGTTGTTGAAGGGAAGGGGCGGAATAGGTCCGTTCCTTGCAGGTCAAAAGGCTCAATTTCTCCAAGGTGCTTCAACCCGACGGTTTTATTCACTGGTCACAACCAGCCCAGTAACTGTCACTCTCGTTGTCCTTAGTCGAATCGGCCTCAATTCATTTCGGAACTTGCTTCATTCCTAGTTGGAAAGGGACAGTACAGAGCAACTGCCGCCTTCTAAAAGGACCAATTCACTAGACCGCGACTCTCTCCAGTCACACAAGATCCCCCTCCAAACCCCCCTCAAGACGTCACTTCTCAACCACAAAACACAACCACAAATACCCACAAATACTCAAATTCCTCCATACAAACATACAACGCAGACCATGTCTTCCAAACGCATATCGTAAGCCCCCAATCCCCTCCTCATCCTCCCACCCACTAACACGCCCCCAGCTTCCCCCCCGTCCGAGCCTGCCTCTTCGATATGGACGGACTTTTAATCGACTCGGAAGATGCATACACCACGGTAACCAACCTCATACTAGCACGCTACAACAAAGACCCTTTGCCCTGGACAATCAAAGCCAAAATGCAAGGCCGACCTGGTCCTGAGTCTGGTCGAATCTTCCAAGAATGGGCCAAACTCCCCATCCCCTACGAGCAATGCCGCGCCGAAATAGTAGAACTCCAACGTCAGCACTTTCCTTTCTGCCAACCGCTTCCAGGAGTGGGGACATTGCTGAGTGATTTGGCGACGGCGAGGGTAGGTGGAGAAGGGGCGGGGAAAGGTGGGAAAGTCCATATTGCGTTGGCGAGTAGTAGTCATCAGGATAATTTTAGATTGAAGACGCAGAATATTATGGAGTTATTTGAGGTTTTTGAGGAGGATAGGAGGGTGCTTGGGGATGATAAGAGGATTGCTACTGGAAGAGGGAAGCCTCAGCCGGATATTTATTTGCTGGCTCTGAAGGCTATCAATGGGGGTTTGGAGCCAGGAGAGAAAGAGATCACACCAGAGGAATGCTTGGTCTTTGAGGATAGTGTGCCGGGCGTTGAGGCGGGGAGGAGGGCGGGAATGAGGGTTGCTTGGGTGCCGCATCCGGATTTATTTGAGGTTTACAGGGAGAGGCAGGGGGAGGTACTGGCTGGAAGGACTGGGGAGGGAGGGGAGGTGGATATGCATTTGGTGGGGGAGGTAGGGGATGGATGGGGAGACTATATGAAGACGTTGGAGAATTTCCCTTATGAGAGGTATGGGATTACTGTCCAGCGCTGATCATCACTAGAGATATAGATTAGAGAGAAAGGGCTACTTATAGAATAGAGAAGCGTTGCACACTAGAATTAGCTACAATGCCTTAGAACAGAACCATCTCACAGAAAGAACTCCTGGATAGATGGATGAATAGAGCTGGCATCGCTTTCACCTTCCGTGTAACAATTACCAATGCAAATGGGTATTCTATGTGTCATTGTGCTTCCTGCTTTCTTCGTTCAACTTCTAGGAGACTTCCAGGATGCTCACCGGACCTATGGTATCCCTGGTGCTTAAAAACTCCTGATCTTAATCAATAGCCTAGTCTGGAATATCTAACTCAACTGCAATATCCAGATCTATCCAAATATTCAAGTTGATTTGGAATATTCCGAGCATTTGAAATATTAGGATCGAGGAAAAGACTAGGAAAAGTTTGAGATTCGAATAGTCGTACTTAATCTGTATCTCTTTAATATTTAGGAATTTTGGGGGAGAGCAGTAAGGTTTACTCTTGCAAAAGTCTAGCATTTATTGGAATTCTTAGGTACTTGGTAGCCGATTTAAGGGATAACAGCCTCGATAATCCCACACAATGGGGACTCTATTAGGAAATAGAATTCCTTTATGGTATTTACATACGCCAAGAAGCAAATTTTAATCCAAACGTAGTGCCCGAACAGCAATATCCTTCCTTGTAGGCAGCAGCCACTGTAGCTTTAAGACTATCTCCCATTCCCACCACAGCTAGAACGCGGCCCCCTGCCGTCACGATCTTGTCACCCCTCAGGCTTGTTCCTGCGTGGAAGATGAGAACTCTCGCTTGCGCCGGGCTTAATTCGATTAAATCGCCTGTAGGATATTGTCTGGATAGCCGCCGGCAGCAATAATGACGTGACAAGCAAAGCCAGGGGAGATCTTGATGTCGGCCTCACTCAAGCGCTGCTCAGTACAGGCGGGAGAATAGCAGCGAGATCGGTGTCTTGGCTCAGGAGTGGAATGACAGACTAGGTTTCAGGATCTCCAAATCTGGTGTTGTACTCGAGGACCTTGGGACTTGGCGCTGTCACCATGATGCCTGTGAAAACATTCCTTTGAAAGTCAGGCCATCAAGCTTTAGTCCCGCGAATGTTGGGGCGAGAATCTTGTCCTCGATATAAGTTCAGTAGTGGCAAAAGGCGTTGGTGCCTAAGACACCCATGTCCCCGGTGTTTGTTCCTTGGTCTCCGTCAAATATCCGCTTGTGATTTTGTCCTGGAGAGATAGTCTTGGTGGTAACTCCATCGCTGAATGTCAAGACACTGACCTCGTTTCCTCCTAGATACTCCTCAATAACGATAGAAGGTCTTGCGGAGCCGAATTTGTCCTTTAGCATAATTTCTCTCAAAACAATCTGACTTTCCATTTGGTTGACTGGAAGGAGTACACCTTTTCCTGCAGCCAAACCTGATACTTTAATCTCGACACGGTGGGAAAACGCTTGGTCGGCGGAGTGGAGATTGGGTACCAAAGGGTTTTTGAACGGGGCGGGGCGCGGCGGGTGTCTCGGGTACTAGTTCCGTTCGGTCCCAGAGAATGAAGCGGGAAGAGTTGGTTTGTTGCATTTCGGGGGTTATATGGGAGTTTGTGTATTTCTATTTGCCGAGGAAAGACGTGAAGAAGGCGAGAAGGGTGCTTTTGTTGCATGTCGAGGCATGTGGCAGAGGTGCATTAGTTCGAGGAGCGGGCCGCTTGAGACACTGGGTGGAGAAAACTGTCTAGGTTGATGGTGTCGTGCGAGTCGAGGGGAGAGTGGTGCAAGACAGAAGGCTTCTTGGCAAGTGCTGCTTGGAATCTAGACATGTCGCTTGTAGAAAGGGGTGTGCACATTTAGCGGACACCAGATGAGACTTGGCCGAAATACTATTTCATGTGAGCATATTCATGAGTACGAAGCATCTTTGATATGTACTCGGCCTCTAAGAAGGTCTCCTAGTTTCCTCTCATTTCTCATCTTGTATATATACAAACCTGGTATCATAGCCATAATAGATCACAAATGCGCCCCAGCTCTCAGTGTTGCTCTCCTCTTTTGTTTCTTTCCCAACTCCGCCTTATCTTCCTCACTCATGTTCGTTCCCTCGCCCGCAAACAGTTTCGTCGCGATCGTCTCGACATGTCTCAGCACCCTTGTGCTCACCGTTGCTCCATCTCTCCGATTCTTGCCTTCTCGTCTCGATTGAGCGATCTTCTCAATAAAGTCCCACAGGCGGCCTTCAAGAACAATGCTACCAGTCTCAGAATCACGCTTTGGTATCCATTCCAGCGATAGTTTAGAGCGCGGTGCGATACGTGTATTGCGGGATTTAGAGACAAGGACAATCCCTTCATCTTGAAAACGAGTCCATGCATTTTTGAGGGTCTCTTTATTAACCGCTTCGAAATAAGATAGGTCACCTTGGTGGTAGAGAGTTTTTCCGAGCTGTCGAGGTTAGTAGATAAGATCAATGCTAGGGAGTTGGCTTACCATTTGGCCACTATCCTGGCACTTCTTCACGTCTAACCAGCCGTCACCCACATAGCCCGGTGGAGGCGTAAATCCCATCATTGTGACCGCCCCTAGCCAAAACGCCTCGACGAAAGGCCAGATTAGGAAGCAGTAGAAGTCGTAGTTCTCTCGGCCAGCTAATCGCTCCTCCTCTGCTAGGCCGATTGCAACTATCTCCCCTTCTGCATTTACGTCTAATTGTACGACTTTGTCGGATTCTAGACCTCGAAGGGTATTGTCTAGATTGACCGCCAATCCTTCAGTTGGGTAGATGAACTCCTCTCGGAAAAGTTGAGACAGAAACAACACCTGCTCCCTTAGCTCATCGTATGATATCTTTTGATCATCAGGTCCGCCACCACGCTTCACTCGGAGATACATGCTTGCGCTGACAAGTGCCTCTGAAATGAAGAGATGGATAGTCATATTCCGGTAGAACGAGAGTTGGAATCGGTCAACCGCGTAGTAAGTCGGCTCTGGCAAACCTTCAACCAAGCCAACAAGATCCTTGCCAAGCACCTCGAGGGCACGCTCAACGACCTCTGAAGTTTGTGCATTGCCAAAATGAGCAACTCTGCCGCCCTTCGACCTGACTCTTTCGCTGAGCCATTCCATTCTTCTGACCAACTCAGCCATCCCAACACCTCTTCCCCTGAGCGTCAGGAGAACGGTCCCGACTAAAGCTGTTGGCATGACGACTGAAACTGCATTAATATTCGAGAGAACCTTATAGCCCATAGTACGCAATAATCTTTGCCTGGTACTTGGATCGTTGAGAATTTTCATATCAATTTCCTTGGGCATACTAGTCGATCGAGCTTGTTGATCCTGGATGAACCCCTTCAAACTCCACGGCTCATGGAATCTAACATCGATTCTTCCAAGTTTCAAAGAGAGCACTGAAGATGCTGACAAGAAATCTGCCAAATTCTCTTTTTTCTTTGGAACACCTAGTAGCTCCCCAACATAGCCCTCGGTCTCGATGACCTTGTCATACTGTGTACTGACAGGACAAATGATCACATCGTCTACTCGACCAGAGAGAATACTGTCTAAAATAAATCCTAAAATGCCGAATTTAGGGGGAAGAAGCTTTCCGGTTCGAGACCGACCACCTTCAATGAAACATTCGAAATTGAATCCGCCCTGGAGAAGGGTATCTATATATGATTGTACAAGGGTAGTGTAAAGAACGTCATCGCCGAAACTTCTTCGAATCCACATGGCACCTATTTACTCAGTATTTAAATTAGAGAGTTGGGCACGTACGTACCGGCGTGCTGTAAGAAACTTCCAACTACAGGGAAGTTGAGGTTGTCTCCTGCTACCACAGTAGGTAAAGCAATTCCTAGTCTGTAGCAAATAATTTGCAACGAGACATAGTCGATATGTGACTTGTGGCAAGGCAAGAATATAATACTCTGCTTGTTCTTCTCTGCCTTCTCCGCCACAGTCCTGAGTCTCAAGACCTCCTCACTCGAGACATGAATACCTATAACCCATTAACGAAACCCATTAACGAAACCCCATCAAAATCACCAGGAACACCTACCTTGGTGATAAGCCCTCGTTAACAACTGCGTACACATATAATACGCCCCCCGAATAAACCGCTTACTCTCCATCTTACAAATCATATCTCCCGTCAACTTCTCGCACAGTTCATTCAAATTACTCTCAATTATCGCCTTCCTCTGACTCCTCTTTGCTGCATATAGCCCATTCTCCTTCTTCAAAAGCCCCATCTCTTCTTCCTTCTTGATTCTCTCCTCAGCCAACTCTGTAATCCGCCTTTGTAGGATCGGCGTTGCAAGAACGGCAGCTTTCATGTTTTCGGAGAAGCCGGGATAAAAGATTGGTTGGCCGATAAAGTGGTCATAGGCACGCCAGCCAGTGCCTGATACATGGAGAGAGACTTCGCGGAGGAATCTAGTACCATGTGTTAGTAGTTGGAGAATTGGAGCGGAGTATAGCCCGTAAACAAGAGCCCACTCACTCCAGAGGACTGCTCCTAAACCTCGCCATATGCTCCACCAAATTCCTCTCTTTATCGTTCTCCTCCTTCCTGAGTGGCGGCTCAACATAACCACTTGGATGTAGCGTCAACTGATCCCCCAGAATCTCCAAATCCGGGGCCGAGGTTCGTGGCCCTGAGGGCTTTCGAGAGTCTGCCATTGTATCAATCCTCTTGTCAATGTACTATCGCAATCGTGTGTAGTAGGTATTAGGGAATGGTCATAACGGAAGCATCTTTGTGTGGTGAGAATTCAGATCTTCCACAGCGGAAGAGGGCGACGAGAAGCGTGGTTCAAAATCCGAGTGGTTTGATACCCGAAGCTACCCCAGACGCTAGCGTCTTGGTGGCTTGCAGGTCAAAATCTCACTACCCGCGGAGAGAGAGTACCTTTCGCATGTGAAACCGTACCCATTTCAACCTCACCACCAGTCAACACCACCACGCTCTTTAATGTCGCAATGGCGCCCAAAGCGCCTTCCAGACCTCTCATGCAGGAGGTAGATAACGTGCCCATAGCGCTGTCCCTCCTCTCACGCGCCCACTCCCCCACCTCTGCACAAAGAATCCACACCGAGAAAATTCTCCACCGACCCCTCTACCTCAAGCCCTCATCTCCTCCCGCAAACGCACAACAAGCTCGCCGTCTCGCCCGCGCCCAATCCCTCTCTTCCAAAAAGAAACCAAAACCTCGTCCCCTTTCTGCTCGCCAAAAGCGCTCTCTAGACCTATATACCATCCCCAAGTCTACTCAGAAGTATGCCATTTATGAGCCGTTGAACAAGATGTGGATTGGATACATACAAGAGGTTTTAGGAGATTGTGAGCCGGTTATGGGAGGGAGTGGTGCTTTGGCGAAACTGTGTGCGGCGGATTATCATGGCGCGGAGGTTGAGGTTGTGAGGAGTCGGTGTGTGGGGAGGGTTGGGTTGAAGGGTTTGGTGGTTAGGGATGCGAAGGGGATTTTTGAGATTGTGACGAAGAGAGATGTTGTGAAGGTGGTGCCCAAAGAACACACGGTTTTTAGATTTATGGTCCCGCAGGTTGAGAGGGTTGTGAAAGGAGGAGATCAAGCAAAGAGGGTGAAGGAGATTGAGATGGGAGATGAGGGAGGGGAGAGCAAGGCGCCGATAAAGAAGCGGAGGGATTTCGTGTTTGAGTTGCATGGGGACCAGTTCATGTATAAGGCGGCGGATAGGGCGAATAAGAAGTTCAAGCAGCATTTCTTGCCAGATCTTTGAGAGGGGGAATACCACTCAGTCACCAACTACAAACATTCACTCTCGAGAATATCTACTAGATAAAAGGCCTATAACAGAGGGCCTCAAAAGAGCTAAAACCGAGAAAGCTGAGTCGGACCAATAGCAAGCACCTTCGAAGCCCTCAAATCATCAGGCTCCCTAGGACTGAAAGATATTGGCCACCATCAAGACAGAACCGACTCCTACCGGGCTCACAGTCGAAAGCCAGCACCTCACCTAAATTGATGAAGCTCCACAGAGCTTATTCTCGCAGTCTAAGAGGAGAGCGAGCCCCTATCTATAAACGAAGGAGAACCAGACGGACAGCAGAAGAGAAGCTTTTATAGCGCTCTCATCCAGACATCATTCATCAAGAGCGAATCTTACTCACTCAATCAAGATCTCTTCTCCAAATACCAAATCACATGAAGCCCCTCCCTCCTAAATCGTTGATCAAACCCCTGTAACGTTATACTGCCACACGTGAGAAGTCCCTACCTGCATCCTAACCAAGCTTCCTTAATGAGTGTCTCAAACTTCCCTAAATTGACTGATACACAGCGTTGAGCCTCTTGCGTGCCGGGCAGCAGCGCTTGCTCGCATCCCCGGAACGCCTTTGTTGCCTCTCCCTGCCACTGATCATTGGAATGCCTAAATGCAGATTACAAGTACTTTCCACAGCAATGAACACGATCTTCGAGTATTCAATATACGGCCACACCGCGAAGCACCCAAGCCGAGAAGGAAGGTCTCAAGAGGGCCGAGAGAATAGGATTGAGGCAGACCTTTATCGGTCGCCGAAATTCTGCCTCGAAAAAGTTTGGACAAAGATGGGTACGGTCTTTTCCTTGAGATCAACATGGCATACCATACTCTAATACGGTTTCTGAACTAGATGTATGTATGGGATTCCCAAGGGAGACTATCCGATTATCGATGCTGCAACGCTTGAAAGGTAAGATTACGATGCATTCCTCGTCAGTATCCCTAGATTTCCTACACGGTTTGGCAACTTCCCAGCCTAGTGGGAAACCTTTGGGGCACCACCGGATCTCAATGTTAAACCGGTTCGCATGCTGGCAAGTTTGCGGGTATTTTTGTCGGCACTGTTACGGCTGGAGGTGGACAAGGGTCAACCGTCATGGCGTCCTTATCCAGCTAAACACACCACGGTATCATCTACATGCCTCTTAGGTTACAAAAGTCGGGGGTAGAATATTGAGTGTATGGCGAGTAAGGACGCAAGCTCTTGCTTTGGAGAACGCGGTTTGATGCAACCAGTACATTGTCATTCACTCCAGTGTTTCGTTCTGCTCTTCTCTCCAACTTCCCTAGCACTGAGCTCTATTCCCTTCTCCCTCTGCCGCCAGCGCGATTACCAAATCAAGCCCAGCTAAACCAATTATCAAAAATACAGATTCTTTCCCATACTTCATTCTCTTGCGCCTGATGCATCCGTCCATTTCAATGAGGCCCGTTTCATCCCATGTTTTTGATTGAAGCAAAATAACGCCCGGAACGCCATGCTATTGTCTCTCGAGAATTCCAATAAAAATGCATTGCGGGCTTTCCCAACCCTGTTCCCAATGGAAATCGTCTCGTCATTTCCCGGATTGTTTTCCCGAATCCAGAGTATCATTTTCTTGTTCGTCCTGTGAAACGTTCAAAGATAAATTGGGCATGACCATCGAGTAGCTTCTGAGAACTCCTGCCCCTATTTGGTGTGGTTTATATCGAAAATCGTTCCAAAATCTTACAATCTTACAATCTTAAGCGGAGAGTAGTCCGCCGTTCAATGTCGTCCTTAGTGTACTTCCAAAAATTTAAGAGAATCGTTACTCAAATCAAGCACAATTGTGTGAAAAATGCGACAAATGGCTCTGCTGATTCGGCGGCTGGTAATATTGTTGGTATGGATGATTCGGCAGAGAAAAATCTGCTTTCGCCAGCAACGGATTCAGAATTCCACTTGGCGGCATCGTCCTTACAGGAGGTGGTGGCGCCAGAGGTAAACTAGCCGGCGTATTCGGGAAGAGTAGGGAACTCGGAGGTGTTATCCATGGCTGCGATTGCTCCTCATGCTGCCAGCCCCATTTCTTCCTCAGCTCGTCATTGAGAAATCCGACTTTCCATCCAGTTTCTCTCTTGATCTTGGAGAAGATTTCGAGTACCTCCTCTTGCTCTTGCCGGACAACGAGGACTTCGGCGGCGATAGCCAGAGATCGGAGGGCGACGCTGGCTACACCGCGGTCTTTCACGTGGGCGACGATACCACAGATTAGGTGAGAGTGCTGGAGCTGGGTGTTTGTCATTTCCTCACTCTCTTTGGGTATCAGTGGGTGGATCTGTGCTAAGAGAAGCATAGCTGTGTGATAGAACAGTCTACCAACGATCGTAGCACGCTTGATGAACCTATTTTTATTAGCATGTTTCTAAACCTGTAAGTTATTTTACTTACCAGACTTCTGGAAAGGCTGATTTAGAGGTCGTTTGCGACGGGTGAAGGTAACCTATTGGTTGCATGGTCCGAGGTATACTGTCATTCCATGTATCGCACAAGTTCTTCAGCCTCTGGTACTCCGCAAACCTCGTCTGAAGTCTGATTTGCTCATCATGTGGCGACGCCTCCTGGAAACGGGGTATTGACGCCCGAAAGTTGGCCACTTTTCCAACAATATAGAGCATTCGGTGAACCCAAGCTTCCTCCTTTCCGGATTCCGTCTCTTGTTGGAAGTCCATATCAAGTCCCCAGTGATCCGGATCCCAAGCCACTTGCCAATTGAAATGAAGGCAACTGAGAAGCTCCATGCCAACATTCAACCAAAAGCAGGCTGCTCCCACTCCGGTGCTTCTCGCATTCCAACCACACTCCTTAATCAAGGCTCGAGCACCAGCGATATGATTCATTCGCTGCATTGCCCGTTCCGACATAATTTCGTACACGTTGAGAATGACCGCCGTTGTTGCACAACATACTGTATCCCTGTCTGGATTTTGTAATGACCGCAGCAATTGGGTTGTTGCAGTGTCATAGTAATACAAAGCTTTGTCCTCTTGATACACCTTAGGGTTGACCAGGGTCAAGTGACGCGCTCCACATGCGAGGAAGGCGTTGAGTAACATTGGCTCTTGGAGGGCGTGGAATGGAAGTAATCTGGAGAAATGTTTCTGGGCATCCATACTGTCCATCCAGATACCAACTTCTTCCACAAAGACTTGCATAAATAAGAGCTCCTCGGGGCCATTGAGATATGGCTTCGTCTCGGTTGGTGGCGTCAAGGCCTGCTCTGGGTTACTGTAGGAGGTCTGAGGTACCGACAGCATAGATCCATCACTCCCAGCATGGGAATGGTGACGACTGTTATGCCTCGAATGGCCTTGTTCGTGTTTGACGCCAAGGTTTCCACCTGAGTAAGGTCCATTGGGGTGTATAGGAGGTAATGAATTGGAATTGGTATTTTCAAGGGGTTCGTGAATCATGGTTCGAATCGGGTATTCCGCTGCAGGTTCTTGTGGAGGAGTAACTGTCTGCCTTTGTGCATATCGAGCTTCACCTCCCTTATATTCTGATGCAATCTCTCGAGACTCATCTTGAAATACAACTATAAAGAATGAGCAAATGACTCTGCGAGTGAAGAGATACATACCTTTCCAGTCCTTGGTCGGGGGAAGGAGGGGTGGGTTCCTGACCATGATATCGATGAAGTTCAATCTAACGCCTCTCTTGCATACCCGACTTGACTTTCGACAGTTCTGGCAGTTTGGCAAACCCTCATCGCACTTCAAATGGCGTTCGCGGCAAGTAAGGCATCCTGTGCGTACCCGCTTTGGCTTGCCTGCGGCGGCGGCGGCAGCAGCAGCAGCCCCATCTGTAGCATCTACTACAGCAGCATCATCGGCCATCGGTTTATGTTTCTTCTGATCCTGCTTGACAACCTTCACTTGGGCGGTGGTCCGCTGCCTCTTTGAGGGCCTCGGGCTAATGTCGTGAATATGGTATGGAGGGGTAAATTGCTGTTCGCCGGCAAGTGTGAGATCCGATGCAGTCGAAGCCGAATACAACGGCGACGGTTGGTAAGGATAGTCCAGATCAAATCCTGGCCCAAGGTACTGATTATCGTATGCCGCCACGGTGAAGACTCTGCGATTGCTCGCAGTGGCGCTGATGTGGGTTGTTGACTTGTCCTCCAACGAACATTGGCTTGCAAGAGGGAGCCCTTGATGAGGCCAAGATTCAGGCTTGAGGCAATTGCAGCAGATGTTATGAAGACGTGATGGCTGAATTGGGTTCGCAGGACAGCGGCTGAGCTTAGGTGGAGAGGTGAGGTCTGCGTTGTATTGGTGATCCGAACCGGGCTACTGTACTGTATTATGGATGGCCGAGATCGAAACTTCCCTTGGGCCAAGAAACGAAAAACGGGAACAAGGGATTCGCAATACAGTAATGCGTGGAATGGGCGGGCAGAAGGAGGTAAAGTGGAATTGAATTTGGATTCAATAGAAGAGAATACCCAGCAGAACTAGAGAATCCTTGTCGGTCGGTTGTGGTTTAGTCTCGAGGTACCAAGTACAGGTGGTGGTCTGGAGAATTTAGCTGGCTTGGGAGTGACGATGATCCCTTCACTGCAGGAGGGTCGTATCGAGTTGAAGCCGTTGAAGCCTCTTTTTCGGCTTTTGCTGCCTCCACTGTCTTGTGATACCGGGGGGCCGAGTGAGCACGCGCAGTTTGAGGCGGTATCACTGCTTGTTTGGTCGCCAAGGTCGGGAGACGAGGCGTTTTGGTGGTTGGTGGTGCGCTGTGGTAGAACGATGCACGGAAGTACAGTACGATGCAGTCAGTATACGGACAGTTGATAGTTTCTTGTGACTGGTGACTGATGACTGGTGACTGGCTGCAAGATACCTAGATAGGGAGAGGAGTTCGGGTGAATGAAATGAGAAGTGCACGAAGGTAGAGCCAGATACTGTAGGACCAAACAGGAGAAGGGTGGATTGGCTTGGCCTCGACGAAGTAACTCGTACTGCAAGTAAGTATAGAAAGTATACTCCGTAGTATATCTCGGGAGGGCGGCCGATAAACAGGGAAGCAACAAAAGGTCCCAGGAAGAAAGTACAGTACTGTACGTACTTACAGTACAGGATCAAGCAAGAAGTGCATCAACTTTCCCAGACCGAGAATTCCAAAGAGCAATGGCAAGGGCAGGGGCAAGGGCAAGGGCAAGGGCCGTCTCAACTCAATGGAGAGTTGTTACTGTACTGTACAAGTACGTACGGTATTGAGAAGAGCAAGCTTGGTTTGGTGAGCCGCAATAGCAATTGAGGTCGAGTCGGTGGGTGAACTGTCGGTTGAAGATTTGAGGTTATCAAAAGCAAGGTCAAACCAACATTTATCAAAGAGCCCAAGAGGCCAAGAGGTCAAGAGGTCAAGAGGTCCGATATGAAAGCATATGTATTCCGGGAGGTGTTGTCTAGATTACGATTTCTATTTGGGAGTTCCAGGATTCTTAGATCCCAGCATGGAGCATGGAGGGGAGACCTGGTGGCCCAGAAGAAGGGGATCGCCAAGTATCCCGGTATGGAGATAGAATCCTGGTTCTGTACAGTGCTGTACTGTATTTGGTAAGTACAGTACAGTAAATAGTCCCGGTCCGGAGCTACTGTACTGTACAGTACTGTACGTCGCCTACGAAGGTAGATGTATCGACAGCGGCGTCCAAGACATCAAGCCTCGTAAAAGCCATCGATGCTTCTCAATGGTCCTCCTCTCAGTCCATCGGCCATGAACCGGCATTCCTCGATGGTGAAGATGGCGGGCGCCAGAGACTTTGCCAAACTTTTGGCTGATATCAGGATAGATCAAGAATAGATTCTCAATCTCTCTCTCACTCCTCCCTCACTCCTCCCTCACTCATCAGACCTGATCCTTTGGCCTCCCCTCCCCTCCCCTTCCCTTCATATCTCTCTATAATTGAACGCATCGACAGGTTAAAGCACGGCTGCCACCACATGTTACGAAGTTAGAGACCTGCGGCAATCCATCTGCAGCCTCTCTGGCCTGTGCATATCAATACAAATCAGGGAATTCGCGCGGCCTGATTGGGGCCGGCGCAGAATGAATGAGCTTGAGCAAGGGACGATCTATTCTCGATGGCGGCCGGCACCTGGCTGCATCTGGGATTTCTGGGTTGCCTCTGACTGTTGTGTTCCCACCTCACCCAGCACAGCCACGATAGGTCAAACAGGGCTCTGTTCGCAGTGTGTGAGGGTTCGGATGGCTTGTTTCCCGACACCAGCAGCCTTGAGCCGGGCGATCAAGAGGACCTAGAAACTCAATCTTCTAACTCTCGGGTTGCAAGAAAGATGATGGGGGTGGGGA